>OU795039.1:44314458-44514072 GCA_917208275.1 Patella pellucida
GCTGATATTGATCATAAACTCGAGAGTTTATACGAGTAAGTCAGTCACTAATCTTTTTATGTCGTTGCCCCAGGTTTTATGTTTGTAATAGTAGTCCTGCGGAAGGTTATTGTAGTAGCACACATAAAATGGCTTGTTAGCGCAATAAGCGAACGTGGAGTACATGAATAAATTTCATAAAGCCTGGCGTTCCATTTTTCCTTAGCATCATTCAAATCCGGGCCGAGGCCAGACAGACAACTCAAAAAGTGTACATGTCCTGTAATTTGTCCCCCATCCCCAATTCACACAATAAGTCAACGTGATTTTTAGCAAATATTTCGGTGTTTTTTATTTGGTTACATAATATATTGTTAAAGGAACCATCCCAATATTAACAGAAGTTCAGAAATAAAAATCCGTGTGTGTATGAAATTTAAATGCCAATGATAATTCCACCTCAAAATATTGAGTCGTTTTGACGTGAACATCAAAAGCAGTTATTTCGGTCAATTTTTTCTTTGGGTGACCTAATGGTAACCTGATAATCTATTACCGTTCCATTAGAGGTCAGAACAGTGCGTGATGCATGTGTTGTACTTGATAACGAACGGAAAATTCCCCACACACGTTTTTTTTAGAAAATAGAAGTCTGGTTTATCCAGACACCATAAAATACATCTTAGGACGCCGGTCTCCATTTCCATCACGTGTGGTGAGTTGCTCGGCTCGGCCCTAAGGTAGATGTTTTAATGGCTTTTCACACACAATTAAGCAGTTTTATTCAACAAAATATAACCAAGACTGGCCCTTTAAAGGGACACTTGATCTGATGATCTGATCTTATTTTCAAGCTGATTGAATAAGTTCAAACACGATATATAGATATTTCGCGCAGTTCAATAATTTTGGTTGTTCTAGATTTCGTTTTTCGAAGTATGGGACCACACGTGAAATGCAATAATCCAAATCAAAAACAAGTAATTTGCTGGGTTTTATAAATTCAATGTATGATTAAATCCTCTCTGGAACCGTAGACAATTTGCTCACAGTACAATGCGTACATATTTAGAACTGAATGTATTTATGCTACCACAGGAATCTGACCTTCTATCCGTATATATATATGCATACACCATGTCGCACCAGACAATATATAATACAAAAAGAACAGGAGTGCAATGCCCCTTGAAGACTCGTTTTTACCTGCTCTCGCTTCGGCTGGGGTTTTTTCCCAATAATTCGTAATGTCAGGCAATCAAACCTCTGTCGATTCACTCAGATATGTTTTTTCTTCAATCCAGTCGTTTTGATTTGCATAAATACTCCCACAAAACGATACAATAGCCACTTGTTTACAATATTAACATTATTTTCACCCGTTGTTGTTTGTCCTCGACTCCACGCGCTGACGTCACACACAAAAAACCAAAGGAATGGATAAAAATAAATATTCTACTTTCATTGGATTTCATTGGATTTTATAAGTTGATAAGAATAGATGAGTTTGGGCTAATGTTGTCTTTGCCGGCTGTATCGGTCGAATAGGTCGCTAGCCGAATGGGTGCCAATTTGTTTACGGTGTTTTGTGTGACGTCAGCACATGGAGTCGAGGACAAAACGTCAGCGAGCGAAAATAATGAAAATATTGGTTACAAGTGGCTATGCCATCGTTTTGTGCAAATCAAAAAACTGAATTGGAGAAAAAACATATCCGATTGAATCGACAGTTGTTTGATTGACTGGCATTACGAATTGTTGAAAAAAAACGAGCCGAAGGGAGAGCAGGTTAAATCGAGTCTTCATAAGGCATTGCACTCTTGTTCTTTTTTTTATTATATATTGTCTGGTGCGACATTGTGTATGCATATATATATATATATATGGGCAGAGGGTCAGATTCCTGTGACGCTACCTTAATCGTTCCATGGATTGATACTTTAGAAACCTTACGTTCTTCCCTTGGGTTTTGCTTTTATTGGTTGGTTAGGTCACTATGCATTCTACAAGGATGCACAATTCATCACAAACTCTTCGTTTAACTAATAAAGTATTTTTTATCTTTCATAGGCGAATGCATAATTTTGAAAACGACTTGTACACGACCGTCGACGCCATATTGGAAATATTGGGTCACAGGCCAAAGGTGACGTTGGATCCCATGGAGGTCCCGCTGTCGCCCACATTCAGGGGAGATAAATCTGTTCGGCCCAAAGCACCCAGACTTGTTCGATCACCAAGTGATCTGGATCGAACGTTGAAACATGTCGGCTAAAGGTGTTAATGATGTTGGTTGTTCCAAGTATGAACTAGAAAGTATGAAAATTGGTGTTAATTGCTGTCTGAAAACTGGAAATCCAGACAGAACGACGTATTAGTATTACAAAGCGAGTTGTCAGTCAATTCGTTTGATCTGCTTGCATCAAGCTCTTCAACAATAATAAGGTCGCAAGTTTCGTTTGAGTGGTTACTTCGAAATCAAATGTAGATTTATGTTCGTCTGTCTTCTATAGACATTCCCATTGTATAGGCTTCATGAAAAACCGCTAGTATATACAAAGAAGTGACGCTTGTGGTTTTAAAAATAACGGAGTTATCTTTCCTCGTTGTTTTATATATCTCAGTGGCTGTATTGAGACAGTGACCAGTTAAATGAACTAATAGCTGTGATAAAAGGACATATAGTGTATTCATATGCCAATAAGATAAACTGTACATAAATAATTATATATTAATTAAATAACGAGATAAATATACTACTATACGTTACAACGATATTGAGTTTAGTGAAATATATATTGTCATGTGATATAAGTATATAGATTTGAGTTTATGTTAAAATATTATACATCATGTAACATTACAATATGTTTTGACCTTTGACATTGATCTGCTGTGCATGTGTATTATATATTGAAACTGTGTATTGCTTGGATTTTTAAAGGGCATTAAAATATGCCTCGATCATTATAATTATGTCTATCATTATTCGTGTATTTGTGGAAGATTGCATATAATGCATGATAACTATCACTTTAGAAGAAACAAAATGTATCATATGTTGTATGTTTATTGTTATTAGATTCAACATGAATATTTATATAATTAACTACCTGTATGTCCATTATGTTGTCTAGGTTACCGGGCAACAACCCCACAATCCCTTTGACATTTATCCTCAGTTTTAAGAAGATATTGTTGAAGATAATAATTATTGTCAGAAGGGTAACCTATTGTTAAGGACAATCGGTGGTGTTTGGTTTTTTTTGAAAAATAAGAATAAGCATATCGTTCCGCGTACACAACACTCGAACTCATAGATGTATGGAACAATACTTGGGACCTGCATTTCTAAGGAAGCTGGGGGGGGGCGAAATTTTCCCGGGGCCAAAGGCTACCAGCAAACTCACCAGCACAGTTTAAATACAAAATAAATTACAATCCAGTTGTCATTGTAATGACCCTCTATCGTCGTTATCATCCCGATAAAAACCGGTTATGGTGAACGCATGGAGATAAATAAAAGTCTCTCCCCTCTGTCGCTACCACTCATCACTAGACTTACACCTCATTAATTAATCTGGGACACATTTTAATAAATATTGAGAAATCATTCGCGAACCTTACTGTTTAACTCTCTCAAATTTGTGTACCATGTTAACAACAGGCCCAGTGGACGGAAGTTCCTAATCAGGGCGCCCCTATCAACATTCATTGACATTAAATCGACAGATTGCGAATACCCCGAAGATCGCGGAACACTGTTGCCAATTAATGTCGAATCAGTGATCAATATCGTGTATTTACAAAAAGCAGGTTACTTTGTCGTTTAAGATCCATATAATTTATTGCCTTTGGTGCATCCAGTGGATTTGAACATGTTACTATTGGCATTTCAATTATAAATAATTGGAAGATGATTTACTAAATTATCAGAAATGGGGTGCCCGAAGATGTTATCGTGGTAATGCTGTTCCTGGATACAGGAATTCCAAAGAAATATTTATTATAATATATGTATTTAAGTCTATAATGAACAGGTTGTATTTGAATAAATATGTATTATAAATGTTTAGATTGTTAATGAACATACGAAATCCTTAAAACATATCTAATTGATTATGTAATTTTGTATTGTATCGCCTTTGTTGTTAATAGATGTGCATGATGACTATCATTATATAAATATGATATACTGGCTTTATATAGAGTTTTGATATAATTATATTATTATATTATGTATGACGTGATAGAGAATTATAATACATAGTAATTTTATAGTAAAATATTGCAATAAATACAGTCTTTATAGTTATACGAATGTGATTCAAATAACCTGTGTATTTTATGTAGATGAATGGAATTGGGTTTAACGTCATTGTGACCAACATGTCAATGTGCAAAATGGGGGCGAGGAAGTTGCCAGGATAGCGGCGTTAACACTTACATGTGAGAGAGAGAGAAATGGGGTTTAAAGTCCACTCAACACAACTAGGTCATTCCGGGACATATGGTTTTAATTTTATTTCAATAATTCGCTTGCGCGTAGGGGTCTTTAGCCGTGGGAGGAAACCGGAGTGTCCGGAGGAAACCCACGAGGTTGAGAAGGCGCCCCTATCTCCATGCCACATACGCTCACACCAGGGCTCGATAACACAGCCACAAGCCAGAGGTGGCCGGCCAGCTAGAGGTCGAAGCGCGGCACTCTAGACCACTAGGCCATCCCACCCCACCCCCAACTTACATGTACTTTTACGAAGCTTCTCGGAATTCAAGCCTCTGTTCTTCAACCAACATGACGGAAGTTTTGATCAATCTATCTTACTCGTAATACCAAGAAGGTTTTCACATCTCCAGCATGTAACAGTTTGTATTAGCATAAGTCCCGGGGATTTCTGTTGTGTATGAATGTGTTAAAAGACCATGTCGATTTGTATCCTTTGGTTAATTTATTACTTAAAATAAAGGACTGACTGAGGATATTAAATGTACCGACAGAAAAGGATCATTTAGTTGTGTGTTTTGGGGGTTTTTTTTAAGCACAAGTCTGGACGTCACCCCTGTTCACAAATGCACCTTACCTTATTAGATTCCACACGTTTCTCCCAATTTTATGAACAATAAATAAAATGTATGTGTTAATGTAGGCCAAGTGGTTGGGTGAGTTGAGTGGGGGGGGGGGGGTAATTATTACCTTTCTGATGGCCCGGGTGTGTAATTTTATTGTCAGTACTTAGACTTTTAAAGAAGAAAAATCCTGATGCTTTGTACATCACTGGGTTAAGAGCCCCCCACCCCCCAACCCGAGTACTTAGACTTATAAAGAAGAAGAAATCCTGCTGCTTTGTACTAATCCCTGGGTTAAATAGACTGCAGGTGAAGCGATCATGGCTGCTCCTTGTTATCTCTACAGTTTTTCTGCAATTTACTTGTTTCATAGTCTTTTTTCAATCATAATTTTTAACTTGTGCATCGGTGTAGTTATAGTGAATCTGTAGCTGAAGTTTTGTGTGGTATTATATTTTAATTTTATGAAAATATCACCAATTTAAATCTACTTTCGTCCAAAGTCATCTGTCTAATAGTGGTCATTGGAGCATGACACTGATCAAATTAGCCAGGTTTGTCCAACTTGTATTGTATTGCTGTCAAATTATGCTCACTAGCAGTAGTGATCACGCCTCAACGTCTTGCCCTGAGACTTATACTTTCACTAAATATCAGCTGATTTCAAAACAAAATACTAGTATTTTATCAGAAAATGATCTTAAATATTTGGAAAATATAACTAAACACATTGTGAAACGGATAACTACAAGACGGGGCTGTTCTGCTGGAAAACATCGGCGAAAGAAAATTGAAGTTAGAATTAGTGATAGACCTCAAAGTCAGTATAAAACTTATAATCAAAAAATTAACTTTGATAATTTAGCAAAACTACCTAAACAGCACACCCAGGTCATCCGACCAAATACAAATCTACAAGTATGTCTTATCAACGCCCGCTCAATGAGAGATAAAACTACTCTCATAAACGATTACATATATGAAAATGATTTAGATATATGTGCAATCACTGAGACTTGGCTTAGTTCCGATGGTGATTCTTCAACGATCTCTGCCCTTTTACCAAGCGGCTATTCTATACAACATGTTTCAAGATCATCGCGTGGAGGAGGTGTTGCCCTTGTATTTAAATCATCATTAAATGTTACCCTTAAAAATCATGTCAGTTTCCAATCGTTCGAATATATTGATTGTATTTTTAGTACTCAGACTAATAAAATCAGAATTATTGTTCTATATCGAGCACCAAACGAGAAAAAATTCCCATGTTTTCTTGATGAGTTCGCGTCTTTATTAAATAATCTTGCCTCATCCGGTCCAGAATTATTAATTGTCGGCGACTTTAACTGTCACGTTGACGACCCTAAGAACGTTTCTGCGAACCGTTTTAGTAATCTGCTACAGCTGTATTCTGTACGTCAACATATTGTTGATCCTACCCATATTCGTGGCCATATTCTAGATCTAGTTATAACAAGAGAGAATGAGTTCTCGCCTACAAATATCACTGTCTCTGAGAAACTGATATCAGACCATTATTGCGTAACCAGGCCCGAGGCTAGTGGGGGGGGCGGTGGGCGAGCCCCCCCCCCCCCATGGCCGTTCCTGTCGGAATTTTTCTGTCTGCGTCGGAAAAAAATGGCTGGTTAGCTATGCTCGCATTTTCGCCGGGAGAGAGTTTTAGTACGACATATCCTCTCAAATTCGGCCGAGAGATGGTTAATATCGGGTGGAAACTCTTAATTTTCCGACACATTCGCCACCTGCATATCATAGAGGCCATAATTCACTCTCACAGCTTCTAATTTTCGTGCTCTCCCCTCCTCCTGCTTACGGCAGTCGGCGATGCCCCTCGTTCATTGATTTTTTGTTGTCGAAAATTTATCTTCCTCGCCCCCCTATGTCGGCTAAACTTAGGTTTCTGGCTTTGCGCCTGTGCGTAACCCTTGATCTCGAAATCAGTAAACCTTTGTCCATTCGTAGAAATATATGTTTTAGAAGATTCAAAACCTTGGACAAAGATAAACTGAAACATGAAATCACGAATTCAGAATTATCCAAAATATGTTAAATAAATGAAACTAATGATAAAGCTATTCATTATAACACTGTTCTTCAAATGTACTCCCATTACAAACCAAATCAGTTTCGGTTCGTGCTGGAACTGAATGGTATAATGAGGACGTCCATCTCTCAAAGATCGAACGAAACAAGGCAGAGCGGACATGGCGAAAATCTGGTCTACATGTTCATCGGGAAATATTCAAAAAAGCAAAACTCGTAGTGGTTAGAACAATTGAATCAGCAAAAAGATATTTCTATTCAGACAAAATAGAATCCAGTGAAAATAAACAGAAAGAACTTTATAAAGTTGTTAACTCACTACTCGATCACAATAAAGGTGTCATAAAACTTCCAACTAATGATGTAACTGATTTACCAAATAAATTTGCTAACTTCTTTTCTTCCAAAATTAAAAAATTTGAAATGATTTGAACAAATCATCTTCATCAGACAACACTACAACTAAAGCCGCCATGTCTAACGTAAACTGTAATCTCGACACGTTTTCACCTGTTGCAGATCATGATATTGAAAAGTTAATCTGTTCTTCAAATTCAAAGTCTTGCACCCTTGATCCGTTACCTACTTGGCTTCTAAAAGAATGCCTCGACTGTATACTCCCTTCAGTAACTCACTTGATCAACTGTGCAATTGAATGTGCTATATTTCCAGATGTTTTCAAGACTGCAATCGTTGTTCCATTAATTAAAAAAACAACTCTGGACCCGAACCATTACAGGAACTATCGACCAGTTTTCAATCTTAGCTTTATTTCTAAAATCCTTGAGAAATGCATAGCTTACCAATTAAAAACTTACATTTCTGACAACAACCTTCTTGAAGTATTTCAAAGTGCATATCGCAAGCATCACAGCACAGAGACTGCTCTTGTTAGAGTTCAAAATGACATTTTAAATTCACTTGACAATCATAATTGTGTTCTCCTTATATTGTTAGACCTGTCGGCTGCCTTTGATACCGTCGATCATAGAATTCTAATTTCTCGTTTAATATCTGATTTTGGTATATCAGGCTCTGCAATCGACCTTCTCAGATCCTATTTAACTAATAGAAAACAGTCTATTGTTGTCAGTGGCAAATCATCTGAAGATGTTGGTCTTTTATACGGTGTCCCACAAGGCTCGGTTTTGGGTCCAATTCTGTTCAGCTTGTATACTTCGCCCTTGGGTAAATTAATAAAAAAGTATAATATTCAGTACCATCTTTATGCAGATAATACGCAATTGTATATCTCGTTCAAACCAATTGTTAAAGATGGCTTTGTTTTAACTAAGTATATTTTAGAATCTTGTATTAATGAAATACGACAATGGATGTCAACAAATTTGTTAAAGCTAAACGATGATAAAACCAAGAATCTTTTAATTAGCTCACCAACAATTCAAGCAAAAATTTCAGATAACATTGGCATTTCTATCGGCGACGTTTCGGTGGAGCCAGTAAAAACCGCTAGAAACATTGGTGTAATGTTTGATAGTCACCTGAACTTAGAGTCTCATGTAAATAATGTATGTAAATTATCTTATTATCATCTACGTAACATTAGTAAAATTCGCAAAAACCTCTCCACTGACGCAATACAAACACTTATAAGTACCTTAATTACCTCCAGACTGGACAGTTGCAACTCCTTATTGATTGGTCTTCCATGTCGCATTATTAATAAACTCCAGAAAGTACAGAATTCAGCAGCCAGACTGATTACACGCACAAAATATAATGAGCATATAACCCCAGTTTTATTTCAACTGCACTGGTTGCCTATTGTTTTTAGAATTAAATATAAAATACTTTTATTGACTTTTAAGTGTCTTAATGATATGGCACCCATTTACCTGTCCTGTCTTTTATATATTTACAAAACCCACTCTGACGTTACGGTCATCTAAAGACAACTTTTTATTAACGGAAAAAAGAGCCAACCTCTCAAGTTATGGAGAGCGATCGTTTTCGTTTCAAGCCCCAAAGCAGTGGAATGTCTTACCCTTTAGTATTCGCAGTTGTACCTCTTTAACAACTTTTAAATCTAAACTTAAAACTTTTTTATTTCAAGAGGCTTTTAATTGTTGAAACAATTTTAAATCTTCACCATAATATGTATTTTATAGATATTTATTTATTCATTTATTTATTTTTGTACTGATTTCATAGATAATTATTTATGTATTTTTGTACTGATTTTATAGATATTTAGTTTCCTAATGTTTCTATAATTATTATTTTTTACTGATTGTATACTTTCTATACACATATTTATTGTAAAGCGCACCTGAGCACGTATGTGGAAGATAGCGCTATATAAGTGATGTATAATAATAATAATAATAATAATAATTAAGAGCCCCTGTGATACCTTTATGTATTTTTAAATTTGCTGCTAAAGTACCCAATTCTGTCCATTGCTCATACGAATTATATCCATCATTTTCAAACATTGTGTGTAGGCTATGTTATTATGCTTACATTTTTCCAGTTCGGCATCACAAGAAACCACCATCATTTAGAAAAGAATTAAAACTTCACTTCATTGCTGAGTAATTTTATTAGCCAAAATGGCTCAGAGGTGGTGGCCCTTTCAATCACGACTTCCACTGGCAATGAATATCCATAAAATCTCGGTACAAAGTTGAGTCTGGGCATGCTTGCTAGTTGCTCACATATCCCTGACTTAGCGTCAATACGTAAATATAATAGGTGAACGCATTGAAATCAGCATTGATATATAAATTATTTTAATTGAAAATTGGTACGTGACTTCGAATTAAACCAAAAACGAGTAGTTATAAGGGAAGTAACTCATTTTAAATATTAGGGCGAACACCACTATTACCCTCTTCTTCATTGAAAGTCATTCGTTACTACTTCATTCACCTATATGCCAAAAGGTTCCTCTGTATTCGTATTATAACTATGTCATACTTCCGAAATCCACCAAGTCCGGGATATTGAGGCAGTTTGGCATGCATTCGAATATTCAAGCGAGTCTGCCAATGAGTGCGATAATCCTGATAAGAATGTATAGAACGGCAATTACCTATATTATTAACTGGATTCTTCTGAGCAAGGAAGTCATTGTGGTTCTGGCACAGTGAATATCGCTACCTGAAGATCCTAAATTTGGAAGTCGATGGGGAGTAGAGGACAATTCCCTCATGGTAGCCTACATTGCATGGCCTATGCCCATCTTTATAATCCCGATTGAGGCAGCGGGTAGGACGTTAACCCTCATTTCAAAAACAATTTCTTCTGATACATAAACATCAACTTAATAAAGAATTAAAATAAATAACAATTAACAATGTGCTGGCACTACATTTCAGTCCAATCGTTAGAGTAATACCACAGATCTCATGGGCCCTGCTGTGGTTCAGTGAATAAGTCGATGGCTTGCTAACCTATAGATCCTTACACCTCTATGGTTCGATCCCACTGTTGACCGGGGGCCTGTTTCACGAAATTTTAACTAAGATCAAATCCGATTTTAGTAATTCGATTGGATAGTATAAGATTGATTTTAGCGCTTAGCCAATCAGATTTAAGTATGTACTAAAATTTGGATTTTATCTTAAGTTAAAATTTCGTGAAACAGGCCCCTGGATAGTTTCTCGTGATTTTAAGCGTAGCTTCATCTTGCCATGAGTGCATGATAGAAGGCCTGAACTGAAAGGAATGGGACAAAAACGGAGTTCCCGATCGCCGGGCAAAATTTCCCTCGTCGTACACTGTGCAGGGCGTATATCCGTCTTAATTACCCTGCTGACACAGAAAGTGGTTGTTAAGCGGCCTACACACGGCCAAAATGTTTGACAAAAAAGTTGACATCAAATGTTTTGACAGGTTTTTTTAATCGTTTTTTAACGGCCAAAAAAGATTGACATCAAATTTTGATGAAATCAAATTCAGTAGATTTATTTTGGGCAAATTGGGATGTTGCACAAACTGTTTTGAGTCGTGTGTGGCAACACGTCAAAATATTGCGCAACTTTTCATTCTCCGTCCGGACGTCTTCGAGTGCACATCACCATGATTCCAACAAAAGAAGAAAAAGAAGTTCCTACGGGTGGTCATTGATTGCTACAGACAGCTCCCCGCACTTTGGAAAATCAAAAGCGCTATTTACAGCGACAGAAATAAGAGATCACAAGCGTAGCGTATTTTGACATCAAACACTCGCCCCACCCCCACTATTCTCTTTAATTCATCCAGCGAATGCTAACAAAGTTGTATCACTTTCAATTTTAAAAAGTATATATGCATTCCGCCGAAAATATAATTTCAAGAGAGGATTAACATTACTTTCAGTATAGACATACGGAATTTTGGATCAAGCCCCGCATTTTTTAGACCATTTTGTCTGGTGCGATTTTGCTTTTCCGGCTGCAAAGCAGGTGCAGGGGCATACACTAAATATTACGTCAACAATTTTCACCGTGTGTTGGCCGCTTTATACCAATTACAATAATACAAGGGAAGTAACCACTTCTAATATTAGGAGGCAGACCACCATTAATTTCCCCATTTCAATGTTAATTCTGACCTCTTTGCCCACCTCCAACTTTTCCCCAAATTTTCGTTGGGCTGACTGCTTTTCACTATAGAAAATATTAATTCAACCCCTCTTCTACCATTCTAGACCAAAATATCAACAAAAATGTCCATGCAAAGGGGGTGAAAAGAGATGGAGAAAGAATTGCTATAAATAGACGAACTACAATTTGTCCATGCAAAGGGGGAGAAAAGAGATGGAGAGAGAATTGCTATAAATAGACGAACTACGAACTACAATTTGTGGGTACCGGGAGTGTGAAATTTAAAGGAGCTAAATCGCTAATAAATGGCACCTATAAATTGACCCTAATGGGTTGCAACGCATATAATAATATAATCTGATATAAACTGATTTTGAATTGTTTCCGTTTGGCTCTAATTTCAAATCAGGTATGCCCAGCGAAATACGGCATGCGTCTCAACCGAATAGAAATTTCTAGTGTTTCTAGTGTGTGGCTATTCCAGTCTATTCGGCATGCCCATCAGATAAGATAAGGCCTCACCGTTTGACAGGAGTTGTGGAAAATGACTAGCCCCAATCTTTCTGGTTACTTGTTACAAGTGACGCTAAAACGCACAATGGCACACGATTCGTGTACCAATGGCAAAATATTTATTTTGATTCAAATATTGGATATCAGAGGCCTGCCGTTTCCAGGTAAGATCACAACATCAATGTTGATTTAGATTGACCAATAATTCGGGTCGAAGGTTTTGGAGGATTTTAAGTTACGGACTAAGGTCCTTTAATGGTGGTGTGCCTCCATTAGAATACAGATGATTTTAATACCTTGTACATTTAATTTTCGACCAGGATTGCTCAACATTTTCAAAAAGAAAAAAACTGAAAAAAAAAACCAGTGGATTATAATTATTTCTTTAAAACATTTTACCTGAAGATCATATTCATAAGTCGTCAATTCATTCCCACTATGCTTAGACTTACGGTTCAGCCGTTATGTTTAAGAAAGAAATGTTTCAAATTTCAAAGTAATATTTAGAGCCCTGCCCAAACGTTACGACAATTAATGTCTGTGCTTGATAACGATAAGGCAACATGCCAGTGATTGATTTCTGTATAAAATTTGTGGCCAATTTTAATACTTTATTCAACTTATTAAGAGAAAACACAAACTGGGTGTCTGTGATTTCCTACGATAACTGATTATGAAAACTAATAAACACGCAGTGGCCCACGATCAATAATCACTGTATATTCATGAATATGAAAGAGCTGGCAGTTCTCACTATAATAGTTACAAACTAAATAATGAAAAGGAAATATGCTGAAAATTTCAGTCAAATTGTTCCACTCTTGAATTTACGGCCTAGCCTCGATCATCATTACTAATTTCGATACGATACAAAATATAGTCTCGGTTATCTAATTGTTGATTAAATGGCCGCTGAGCAGCAAATCCTGTGAAAATCCGACACATTTGTAATACTTGGAATTTTCAGAAATTAAAAATTTATGTTTATCATTGTAAAACAAACTGTTTTCTGGTAATAATCCCCAGTATATAGTTTGATTCAATTTGAATGTGGATTTAAAGGAAATACCCCAGTAAACAAGTTACATATTTTTATGTATGAAGATGATAAAAGTTCTTAATTCAGGAAATTAAATGAAATGAAATGGGGTTTAACATCCTATACTATTCTGCTCCGACTAGAACGGTCAGAAAATGAAAGCCCCAACATGCCAGAATCAAGATCAAATACATAGTTTGTATGGAAGGACAACGTTGCCAATATTATTTCATTGTTCACGGTGGGAACTGCAAATGACAGTAGTTCAAACACTCGGCAAATCTCGACAGATTCCGATACTCTACATCTAGACTCGGCTGTATGATGAATTCTGCCATTTTGGAACTATTTTAAAGGACCCGGATAAATAATGGCTGCCCCCATGAAGATTATATCCACAAACTAAAAAATGGCTGCCCTCCATAGAGATTATATCTAGAAAAGACGTCATATTGGGACTTTTTTGTAAAAGCGACACGTTTTCCTGTTGAAGTAGGCCTAAATCGGTAGTCGACTAGCCGCATCGCAAATGTATGGTCTTAGGTACATATCAATCACTGTCAAACAGGCGAGTCTAGATGTAGGGTACCGGAATCTGTCGAGGTTTGTCGAATGTAGTCCAAAATACGTATTTTAGTTTTACAATTTGCAATTTCCATTGCTCAACAATACCAATGACAAGGTGTTAAAATACAGAATACATTTTTCATTAATTTTTCAATAATACAAAATACAAACAATATAGTTATTTTGCACATTACACTTCTGCATTCTGCATTTTGCATAATAGGCACATGCATAATAGAACATATACCTTATATGGGATCTACGAAGAGCCTAATATGCATACGGAAAAAAGTCCGGACTATGACGGAAATTAATGAAGTTAGCACAAATATTCCTAGCGCCAATAAAAACCTAGATATAATTATCACACAAATAATTGTTACCTTTATAACAAAATTTTAAGGCATATTAATGCAAAGTATATGTAATTGACCCCCACCACCCCCGAAGAAAAAAATATACTATTTCCGAAAACATACTGATATATCGCACACTCGGCTAACTGGGCACGCAGAAAATGGGTTGCAACGAAACCAGCTTTGGTGTATGGAAGGGTATCGCTGCCAATATTAAATGCTGTGCTTAAATGTCTTTTCCATTGATTACGTGTGAAAAGTACAATGTACAAAGTCCTAATACTGTTAATGATAAAGTCAAAATACCTCTAAGGTCAAAGTTAAATGTAAAACAGCAAATGTAATGTGTCAAATGACAAATGTTTTATTGCAAAATGCTGTGGTTTTTCTTAGATTTCTACATATTAATATTTCTCTCATTACTCTTTACATTTGCGCTCTGCCACATCTCATTTGTCCTTTACGCTTTCAACATATCATCTTGCGCACAGCACTTTATCAATATGCAAATGTTACGATGACCCGAATTTTGACTCGGAATATTACCGTTCTTTCACTTTAAAATAACAATATATTCTACTTTCGTTTGATAGACGTTACGATGGATTTTATTGGTTGATAAATAGATGAGTTTGGACGACCTTTGAATTTATTCTGAATAGGTTGCCAACGAATAAGTTGCCAGTTGGATTGGTCGAATAGCTCGCTAGCCGAATAGGTCGCCAAATTGAGTTCGGTAGAAAGATCGGTCGTTTCCGTATGTTAATAAGTCACGTGGTATCCAACATTTGCATATTAATAAAGTGCTCTGCGCAAGATGATATGTTAAAAGCGTAAAGGACAAATGAGATGTGGCAGAGCGCAAATGTTAAGAGTAATGAGAGAAATGTTAAAATATAGAATCTAAAAAAACCCACAGCATTTTGCAATAAAACATTTGTCATTTGACACATTACATTTCCTGTTTTACATTAAACTTTGGCCTTATAGGTATTTTGACTTTATCATTACCGGTATTAGGACTTTGTACATTGTACTTTTCACACGTGATCAATGGAAAAAACATTTATGCACAGCATTTAATATTGGCAGCGATACCCTTCCATATTGGTGGCAAAATGTTTTTTATTTCACTGAATCAAGGGATTAATAAACTACTGATGCATATAAGGTATGAATATACCAAATGTCATTAACTTTCTATGTTTTTTTGGGTTTTTTATATAAGCAATATTTTTATTCAGATTTGTATCTGAATAGGGATTGGGGAACAGGCATAGCCTATATTAAACCCCTCTCCCTAACTTTCTATGTTGGCGTATCGTGTTATATCACCGCGAGTTCAATAAACAAGGAGTGCGCCCACACTGCCCCAAAAACATTCAAAACTGGCGTACCCCTTGTTTATTGAGCACGAACCCCGCATCGAATCCAGGTACTATGTACTTTGCGGTGGTATAACTTTATACGCCAACATAGAAAGTTAATGGAATTTGACATGTTCATATTTTATACATCTGTCGATTTGATAACATAAAGATCTTGGAACAACCAAAGTTAGTTTAGAAGCTTTTGCGCGCTGAGCCTTCCCTAACGCGATTCCCCCATGGTTTTAGTATATTTACGGTGATATTTCTCAAAAAAACAGCATAGTAATGCTTCTGAGATTTTGTATTCTACTATGCAAGTTTCTAGTATACATTATGCAAAATGCAGAAGTGTAATGTGCAAAATAACTTTTACATTGCATTTTGTATAATTGTAAAACGTAATTTGTATTTCAACACCGTGACATTGGTATTGTGGAGCAATGGAAATTGCAAATTGTAAAACTAAAATACGTATTTTGAACTACTGACATTTGCAGTTTAAACCGTGAACAATAACGTGTTTTAAGGCGGACACAGATCGACCTTACGACGCGACTCAACTGGTCGCCGACTGGTTTTCCGGCGACTGCCGCCGATCGTCGCACGATTTCCGTCGATCTGACTCTAGCTACGACCGTCGTGCGACAGTTTTTCACGATCGGCGACTGAGTCGCAGGAGTTGAACATGTTCTACTTCTACGACGCGACGGAACCAGTCGCCGACTCGTCATCGTCAGTGCGTGCGTTTCTACGATCGGTTGCCGACTGCGCTATAAATTTTAGCCAACCAGAGCGGCGAATGAAAAATCATAAACAAAAATTTGAATCCTCGAGTTAATTTAAAATTACTCTCTCAAAATAGTTTCGCTAATTAGACGGAGAGATTATGGAATAATTAGGCATATTTTGTATTTTTATGGTGAAAATTTGTGTGCGCGTACCTGCATTCTGTGTGGCGCCATTTTGAACGAGTCACATGATCTATTCGTGAGGAAGCCACAAGTCGGTGTATCGGTGTCGATGTAAGCGCGCTCGCGTTCAATCGAACGACCGAAAGCAACTGGTCGGCGATCATTGCTAAATTCGATCTGAGTGCAATCTACGATAGTCGCCGACAGTTGAGTCGCGTCGCAAGGTCGATCTGGGCCCGCCTTTAGGACTTCGAATTCTGTCTTATGGTTTGGATTGTTAACAACGTTATCCATCCATAAGTTTGTGATCAGGACAATAATATACAATCTTATTAAACATTTTTATTGTGTCAACGGTGTAGAATGTTTTGCCCTTTTCTGCCAAGTTCAAAACTAGCCGATCTCAACGGGTTTGGACCAGAATGGTTTTCAATAAAAGTAATTATGCTTTAATTCTGACATATTGGAGATTTAAATATTATTCGGTAGCGGCAGTGGCTCCGTTATTAAGGCGCTGAGCGTGACTCGCAAACCCCGAGGCCCGGGTTCTATCCTGGTGTCGGCCGAGAAAATTCCTCGGGATTTTCTCAATGTTGGTGGATCACACCAGAGGGCCTGACAAGGAACGGCGTCTAGTCGTTCCGGTGGTTAAAAAAACAAGGTCTCGTGTACACATTTCGTACACGTAAAATAAACCCTGGTCAATGTTGGGAACAGTAACAGTAAATGGCGTGTGACCGTCTTTATGACATCGCCAAGTTGGTGCAGAAAAGTAGGACGTACCACCCTATTTCATTTAAAGGTTTATTCTAAACATTTTAGTTTTTAATAAAAAAGACAAAATCATTCTAATTATATTTATTTCACAGCACTAGATTTATCTATCTCAGAAAATAAAATTAATAGCAATGCTGTTATTATTTACAAACAAGCCAGTCGATTAATTATTCATGCAATCTGATTAAAACACATATCCTTTTTCGTTTCGTTTTTTATAGTTCAAAATTTCTTCACAACACTGTGATCTGGAAGAGTTGGTATATTACAGGCGTTCTAGTTCGTGTGAGGAATTTGTCAATGAAACGGTCTGTTACGGCAAGTTATTGGCGTGCTCTGCTCGGAACTGTGGGAAAAGCCCTAGAAACGTAAACACTGGCTGATTAATTAATGTCTGGTGTCATAGGGTCAAAACCGCGCGTATGACCCCTGACGCGCCCTCTCAGTAAAACTGACCAGATCTTCGAGGAAAGTATAAAAAACGGGACGAAATATAGATCTTTTTTTTAATCAGATTAGTTTTCATAGAGGCTTTTTATACTCAGATGTGTTTAATTATAACGACTGACTTTTGACAGTCGGGGCTGCTCTACTTTTCAGTTCCGTTTAATACCTATTAAATCTGAAGAAAATATATTAAAATTTATTTCCGAAGTTGATTATTCGACACTACTATCAAGAAATTGAAAATTGTACACGTTTAATTCAGGTCCTTATATAAGAGACGCTGCAAGATATAACATCTTGATAGCGTCGGTGCACGACTTTATTTGGGACATTATAATAATACAATTTGTTTGGAAATGTAAATCTCAGCTATACAACTATGTAATAAAGAATATATGATCTGATAAAAAAGAAAAAGTTCGTTTGACACGCTTTATGTTCAAATTTCATAATACCTGGCGCAAATAATCACTATTGTGATTTATTCTTTATTAGATACATTGCATCTATTTATACACCGCATTCAGTTTTCGACAGGTTTACCCCTGACTCACACAAAATCGTGAAGCGTGACGGTATACTAACAGACACGAGCACTGCTCGCGTTGTCCTCGCGCCGTTGACTCTGAACGTGGCTGGCGTAAGATAGGGCTCGTGCATCATCGCTACAAGAGAATGTTTCAGCGGTAAATAACGGTACAAGTTGAGAAGTCCTTCAAAGTTTACTTTGTGAATGCTTAGAAAACTTTAGCTTGTGGCTGAAAAGCTGCCGAGGGTTTGTTGGTGTCTTACATTTCAAACGAATCCGGTTGATTTGTCGTCGCAATACCGGTTCTTTATTAATATGAAGGAGAAGGTCTAAGTTGGAGCTGAACTGTTTTATAAATAGAAAAGTTCCCATGGGTGAATAAAGGAGTATAGCGGTAGCCAGTTGGTACACAAAGAAGTGGCCTGTGTCGGTATTCAGACAGCGGAGAAATGGAGCGTATACGTGCTAGAAAGAAATAAAACCTCGTGGTCTTGCCAACATAGCCGCTAATTTCTACATCGCTCAATCGGTTTCTTTTTTAAAAAAAACATGGCTAAAGTTGATGAAAAGAAGTTCAAAACATCGCCATGTGTAATGGATAGAGAGAAAGGACGAGGACGAATGGAGAGAAGAGGAAAAAGTTATGATGGACGATGCAGCGAGGGACGTTTGTGGATATTTTTAGCTTGGGGAATAGTTGTTATCGTGTTTGGATTAGTGATCGGAGGGATATTTTTGAATTTACGAGCTCTGACATCTTCTACGAACAACACTGAAATTATTCCAACATATGTGAACGCCATTTCTGTAAGTGTTTTTATTATAGCGTCTAACATATTTTCACACGCAGATATGATATCGCCAGAGGCCATGTTCAACTTTTTTCCATGTAAAAGTCTTTGTCTAACGGTACATGGTGTCCGGGCTTTAAAATGATCAAAGATAATGGTGTGTCTAACATATCTTATAACCTTAGGGTATATTGTTTAATTGATTGAAAACAAACCACATTCGATTTAATGTTTATTTTACTATATATATGCAATGGCTTTTTGAATGACATTTATAGCAAAGTTATTATGACAATAATTATGACTAATTATCTCTACTAATTTGTAGAAATTGCTGTAATATTCTGAATCAATCAAAACTATGTCACTCTTTGCAAAACAATACTGAAGAATCCATTACTAAAGTATTTGTTATTTGATTAATCATTTATGGTAAATTTGGCAGCTCATTTAGTAAAAAAAAGTCATGGAATACATTTTTATTTATTATTATTGAATTGCATAATTGAGGTGACATTTACTTATAATCTATGTAATATTTAACATACTTATATTTAGCATAGGTAAGAACTTGCCAAGACCTCTTAAGCAATTATTCACATTACAAATTAAATGACCAAAGAAAAACAACCTAGTTAAACAAGAACCTCATAGGGCCTATTCCAGAGCAAATGAAATGAAATGGGCAATGGATGGATTAAAGGAGCTAAATCGCTAACATTTTGGGCCTAGAAATTCATAAAAGTAGTTCGCAACGCATATAATACTGTAATATGAATGTATATAAACTGATTTTCATTCAATGGTTTCCGTGTTTACTCCAATTTCAAATCAGTTATGTTTGGCGAAATAAGCTAGCAATGTCAATCATGTGCAAAAATCGAGCGTCTAGTTATTCCAGTCTACTTACTCCGTCTGACTTATTGCAATGTCTCTAGCCTCGTCCCTCGAGTCTCTCAATAGAACTGGAGCTGAAGCGCATTATGGTACACGATTCGTGTACCAATGTTAAAAAAAATATTTTATCTTAAATATCGGATATCAGAAGCTCATCTTTTCCCGGTAAGTTTACATCATCAATGTTGATTTGAATTGACCAATAATTCGTGTTTTCGATGTCGACGATTTTGGAGGATTTTGAGTTACGGACTTAGGTCCTTTAACATCCTACTATTCTGTTTCGGAATGGGCTAATGAAGACAGACATACACCATATAGTGTGCTATGAGGGAAATCTTGCCTTGTCAGCAGCATTACAGCCTACTCTTATATTGAAATCCAACTGTCAAAGGATCTTTTACATGCCACCAATGTGTAGGTCTATACAAGACTATGTTTTTGTCCCATCCAAATGACTAGACAGCTGTTCTTGTCATGCTGGAAAATCTGGATGTAATTTCTTAGCCAATGCAGGGATCGAACACCTGACCTTCATTCATATTACATGTCAATACATATGTGCTTTTAGACCCATGTTTATCTATTTTAAGATTCCAAAGTATAGAGGTACATTGTATACAGTATACCCTTTATCTTTGTGGCCGAAATGTTGATGTCCAAAATGGGTCCACAATAAAAATAATGTCAAATATAATGAATAACTATGATAACATTATATACATGTAATAACATTAATATAATGTACCAATACTATAATTATTAGTACTACCAGGGTCATGAACATAATACATGGTAATGGCCGCACAGCCAATATCACATGTTCCAGGGGCATGCACATAGTGTACAGTAACACCAAGCCAATATCAAATGTACCAGGGGGTATGAACAAGGTGTACAGTAATACACAACCAATATCAGATGTACCAGAGGCATGAGCCATGAACATACTGTACAGTAATACACAGCCCTTATCACATGTACCAGGGGTATTAACATAGAGTACAGTTATTATACACAGCCCAATATCAAATGTACCAGGGGTATGAACATGGTGTACAGTAGTACCAGAGGCATGAGCCATGAACATAGTTTACAGTAATACACAGCCCTTATCACATGTACCAGGGATATTAACATAGAGTACAGTAATACACAGCCAAATATCACATGTACCAGGGGTATGAACATAGTATACAGTAATACACAGTCAATATCAGACCTATCAGGGACATGAACATAGTGTACAGTAATACACAGCCCAATATCACATGTACCATAACTACTGAAATACACTCACATGCAGCTAATATTTCCTAGTCAGTATGACAGTAACTCAAACATGCATGTAAATATAGTCAACATATTTAATACTATATATATACATGTTTATATTATGTCTAGTCAATTATATCAGATATGCAAGAAACATGAATATATGTAGTCAATATTCTATGGCATACTGAGTAATAGTCAGTGGCAGCCCTAGGGTCCTAGGGACCCCCAACCCCCCTAAATAACAGTATAAAAAAATCCCTGCTATTCTGTTTCTATGAAACCTCTACAATACCTGTGTCCAGCGCCACTGTAGAGCGAGGCCATTCTGCACTGAAATTAGTAAAGACGGATTAAAGGTCGACAATGGGCGAGGATCGATTCAATGGATTGATCCTTAAGATTCATCATGACATTCCGCTGGACTATGATGCTTAGTCGACAGTTACGCCAATTGACATCAAAGAAGGATGTTATTGAATAATCCACTAGTGATTATAGTGATAAAATTAAAATGAGAAAGACAATGTCACATTTAAGCTCAGCCATCCGAGTTGATTGGGGGTTTTCATGTTAATAAATATCGAAATAATAATTTAATTAATAGTAAGTATTATGTAACTAAGCCTAAATAAGTGCCATATAACAGCTCTTCACTGGATTTTAGGTGCTATATACAGATATGTTAATTATATATAATTATATGATATTATAAAACATACACAATTACCCCTATCATATTTATCGGGATAAAATTAATATGAGAAAGAAAACATTTAAACACATTTTTTTATATATGATCACATATCAATGGATTCTGCAACGCCCACGCTACACCAACTAGGTCATTTTGGAACTAAAATTTTTATTTTAATACTGGTAATTCGCTTGTGCTTAGGGGTCTTTAACAGTAAGATAAAACCGCAGGTCCAAGAGAAAACCCATGAGCAAGCAACCCTACTCTCAAAAAACTTGGCTAAATCACAGACCATATGATCTAAAGTGCATGCATTAGTCCAATTAACCACCCAGCCACCCTAATAATACAGATAGTAGGGTTTCATTAATGGAGTTGTCTAAATTGAATCTTATTTACACTGTACATGTATATATTCTTACATGAATATAATAGTTTAGTTTAGCTAATCATAATTCGATGAAATATGAGTTATTTAAATTCAATTCAACTCTAATTGGGATTAATTCAAAGCCAGCGGAATGACATTATACATTCTACTTTAAATGAAACCTAATAATCTTGAAAATCACTTAATATGACATCCAATAAACAGCCCAACCTGGTGATTATAATAATATGAGAATAATTATGAAAGCTCATTAAATGATATTACTTCTCTGATATTTAAGTGAGAGGAAACGGTATATTTATCATTTTAATTTGCTACTGAGTGCTGTATATATGGTGTGAACTTCTTATAAGATCATTTCTCCATGTTATCAACATACAAACATTCTTTTTAAGTAGTTCTCCTTATCACCATATACCACCAAATGGCAACCTGGTAGATTATGAGAAAGTGGTATAACTGCTAGAAACCGTGGGAACTTCTCATGGAAGCCAACATCAGCCTTGTTTTCACTACTAAGATGGCTGGATATCATATGACCCAGATGCCAATTTCAAGTTGATTATGTTTCTTTCAAGGCGAGCTATTAGTCACAAGTTGAACTTGTCAATCAAAGTTTTGTTCCTTGAAGACATAAAACACATAATATAAAATGAAAGAAAGCCTGGATAAAAAGAAAATCTTTTGTGTTTTCGATTTCCGCGAAATGATTAAATATCCAGTTCAGAGGCTATCTGTTTTGTAAATAATTTGGAAGAAAAGTTTGGAGCTGATAAGATATTGGGGAGATATTGTTTATAAACACAATTTCATGTCTGGGTGCAACCCATTTCTGTGTTTCCACTCCTTAAGATGAAATCTGCTACCGGCAATAGACTGTCTGAGGTTAATTAACACGTTTAACCTCATAGAGCTAATTCAATCACACAGACGGACCAAGTTAATCTAATCTAATTTAAAACCAGTAGAAACCATTGCTCTAATTTATCTCTTCAAGTGGCTATAGAATAAAACCAAACCAGGAAAAAAAATCTGCTACTGAATTAGGTGATGCTTACCTACTAATATTACTGATTGCTAAATTTATATACATACATGCCATTTTGAATGATCTAAGACACAATCTCCTGATATGTCTTCATTTTATTTATGATTCATTAAAGAGAGAGAGAGAGAACTGGGGTTTATTGTCCACTGGACATAAACTAGGTCAATTCAGGACTAACATGGTTTAATTTTATTTCAATAATTCGCTTGCGTGTAGGGGTGTTTAGCAGTGAGAGGAAATAGGAGGACCCGGAGAAAACCCACGAGGTGGGACAGGCGACCCTTCTTCTTGTCATGTACAACCGGAGATTCGAAACCGGAGACTCAATGACGGGCATTATGATACAGCGCGCACATGCTAACAATTCAGCCATCCCCTCCCCTGATTCATTGGAAGATCTTATACATGTACATAATCAAAGGGTAAGTGGGCACCCAACACTGTTAGGAGCCCTGTACAATGTTTGTCCAAACTTAAATGAAAGATTGTGTTTTCAGGCACATTTCAATGTGGTTAAGTATAGGGAGGGGGGCATCCTAGTAGTCAGATGAACAGATCACAATGTAGACTATAATATTTGTTTGGTAAAATTGATTAACATGAAAATATGAAATGCAATAATTCAGAATATTGAATAGATATATTCAAAGATTAATTGTATTATATTAAATATATTAATTATGAAGTCAAGCTTGGTCGAGCCAACCTCCTTTAAACAAAGGACATTTTACAGTCTGTCACAGATTTAAGTTACCGAATATGCACACCAACTGGAATGCATTATTATTGTCATCTTCAATGCTCATTTTATACTTGTCAATCTGGTGCCATATTGTTTTAATTATTGAAACCTGTTTTAATTCAAGCTAATATGTAGAACAAAGCAATCACAAGAAATTCATTTTATCATCTGCTCTTCTTAATGGACTTTTTGTCTCAAATAACAATGGATTAATAATAGATGTGTGTCTCTGTCACTACCCATTATCATTATTATAATTGTACATAACCTTAGAAGAAAGGCGCTTTGGGAGTTAGCTGGGGTCAGGCCCGTATCTAGACACCTTTCAGCGGGGGGGCATTACCTTTCGGTAGGGGGGTGAACTAGTTTAGATAAGTACAAAATATTGTTTATAATGGTTCTGAGTTGGGGGGGCGAACATTTCACGCAGGGGGGCCATGCCCCGCAACCCCCTGTAGATACGGGCCCGGCTGGGGTAAATAAGCCACCCCAAACCCCAAAATAAAAAAAAGGATAAGTAAAGGTGTTTATTTATTCGTTTCTTATACGCCGACATATTGCCGTCGCCCCCGTCCGTCCATCGTCCACAATTTCTTGTGAACGCTCTAGGGGCTAAAATTAATATCTGATTGACTTTAAATTTATACACAGTGTTTAAGGCCATGAGACAAAGAAGCCTGGGGATTTTCAGCGATATCCGATAATTACTGCTAGAGTTATGGCCCTTGATCACTTAGAAAAATCTTGTGAAAGCTCTAGAGGCTAAAGGTAATATCCGATTGAATTTAAATTTATACACAGTGTTTACGGTCATAAGACGAAGAAGCCTAGGGATTATCAGCGATATCCGATAATTACTGCCAGAGTTATGGCCCTTGATCACTTTGAAAAATCTTGTTAACGCTCTAGAGGCTAAAGGTAATATTCGATTGACTTAAAATTTATACACAGTGTTTAGGGTCATGAGACGAAGAAGCCTATTGATTTTCAGCGATTTCCGATAATTGCTGTCAGAGTTATGGCCCTTGATCTCTTCAAAAAAATCTTGTGGACGCTCCAGAGGCTACAGTTAATAACCGATTGACTTTAAAAATATACACAGTGTTGAAGGTCAGGAAACAAAGAAGCTTAGGGATTTTCAGCGATTCTCGATAATTACTGTTAGAGTTATGCCCTTGATCACTTCAAAAAATCTTGTGGATGCTCTAGAGGCTAAAGTTAATATCCGATTGACTTGAAATTTATACACAGTATTGAAGGTCATGAGACGAAGAAGCCTATTGATTTTCAGAATATTAAGTGTTTCGTATACTAAACGTTAGCATGGAGGAGAACTTTATCAAAGCCAAACAAATTCGAATAATTTTCTGATAATTACATAATGAGTTGTTACTTGTTATATGATTTTAGTGTATTATAAATGTTTCATTACTGAAAAAAGTAAAATATGCGACAACTCTTGTTGACTGCCCGGACGATTTAGCTGCTGTGGGCGTATGTTTCGTTGCATGGCAACCTATCTTTTTTCTAAAAAATGGTTTGGAGTTTCCTTGGGTAAATAAGCATTTCTCTCAAACAATAAAAAGTGAGTGCTTTATTTATTCCTATTTATTTAATAAAGATGGTCTAAAGGTCTAAAAGGTGCTTTGGAAGTTTGCTGGGATAAATAAGTACCCCCCACCTCCCCCCACCCCCAAAAAAGTAAAAGCTTTTTTTTAATCCTATTTAAAGAGTATCGGTGTCTAAAAGTGTTTTGGGGTTTGCTGTGTTAAATAGGCCTAAGTATATTCCCCTCAAGTCAAAAAGATAAAAACTAAAAAAAATATTTATTCTTATTTATAAAAGAAAATCTGCAAGCAAGCCCAAGTTTTGTGAATGAAAAAATATAATTACCAAGATTTCATTCAATTTCCGACTCATTCAAATTTCACCTTAGTCAAATTTCAAGCCAAGAATAATAATATCTCGACTACATTTCAAAGGAGAAAAAAGAATCCAGCGATTTTGTTACATAATAAAGATTGTTTTTAGAAATGTGAAGTACCCGATATATAACAGTCTACACCCAGCAGAGCAGACGGTATTCTTATTACATGTATATTACATCTATACACATGACCCTGTCATATCCTGCACCTATTATTATTAATTATGAATGTCTTTAGGCCCGCAAAGATGTATTTGTATTACAAATATTAGGGTTAACAACCGCAATATATTTAAAGGGTATCTCTGAAAAATAGTAAGTCTGTCTGATATTATAGTTAACATTGCTTATGGCATGTTTTCCTTTGACATTTTGGATGGGCTGTTTTTTCCATGTTTTTTGAACTGCTAGACTTCATTGCTTATTGGGTTTGTGTTAGAATCTCCAAACTTTTTCTAATGTTGCAAATCTTGGAGAAAATATATAACCAGTTATATGATAAGTTTATGATGTCTTAAAAACATAGGTTTTTAATCGTTAAAGGGACAATACCACTCTTGCTGACTTGATAGGTCAAGAAAAAAAATAGCCTTATTCTAACTACTAGATGTTTAAGTGTCCTACCACTCCTAACTGTTGTGTAAATTATCCATTACATCCTATTTTACTCGTCCAGTGGGTTCAAAAATATGTTTAAATCCATTTTGCATTTGAATTTTTCCAAATTTTTAAAATCGATGAGTTAAGCTGAAATTTGTATCATCAATTAATTGGAATATTGTAAAATAGTACAATTTGTTGACCAGAATAATGATTTCAGCATATTATTCATTTACAACAAGAGTGGTATTGGGGCTTTAAATGTTTAGTGTGGAAGGAAAAATCATCTACATGTTTCCACTTTTAGCATAACAAAATTGGTGTAATAAATCAAGAGGGTGGTTATTATTATGGTTAATTATATATATCCATATACACATCTACATGTATATCAAAATTGCTATACACAATGCATTGTCTGTTTTTTGTGAAGCCGTCTATGTATTTCTTAATTGCATTCATTTGAAACGGACCTCCATGCATATAGCTTTGGATTTCAGCAAGTATGAATTGGTCTCTGCATACACACCATAGCTTTATATATTAGATAAATAATATTATGTGTGTGTGTGTGTTGTATTATATGTACCCGGTACATGTGTTTTGAGATATTCCATTCATAAAGAATGCATAAGTGAATGGTTTAGATCTCTACATTATACTAGTGTATTCTGTATTTCATTCGTATATCCTAACACACTTAATGTACACTATAAAACATGTACTACAGGTGCGGATCCAGGAGGGGGAGGGGCAGTGAGACTGGTCATCTAAACCACTAATGCATGCAGCACTCTCATGATTACCCTTTGCTTCAATGTATCCCCCCCCCCCTCAACAAAATTCTGGATCTGGGCCTGTACTTCAAATGTATGAGTATGACTGTTACAATATTACAAAATTAGAGGCGCAGTCAGGAAAAATTACATCACCGTAGATGAGATTAACACCCTCTTTCCCGTCGTTTTGGCTACACAGTCAATATCTTCACAGGCATTTTCGGTGTGGCTAAAGTGTAACATGTCATAGTTACAGAATTAAAAGCATTTTTGTTTGAATCGTTTAAATAATGATCCAGAATTTTTATCAGACTGTGATTTTGAAATGGATTCTAATAAGTTTAAGGTGTTCTTAATAACCCATTGCTTATTATAAAGTTGGCAAGAGTTAAATTTCGACATTTTGCATGTATGAATTCATCTGAAACTTTCACACATTGTTATAATATTCAGAAGTCTTAGAACGTACTCAGCCATTAAAAACACAATTATCGAGCCAAACAATAGAAATAGTTGACTTTTGTCAAAGTTCCTGGCACCGGCTCTGGTTACAGTATCTTTTCCGGTGGAAGTGGACTTTAAACTCCAGAAACCAGAGAGAGAGAGAGAGGGAGAGAAATGAGGTTTAACATTGACTGACACAGACTAGGTTATATCGGGACAAATATAACCAATTGGTTATAAATGACAATTCAATACATACGATGTACACTTCCAGCACAGTGGATGACCGACATAGCTGCTACTAAGTCGGGTGACCTAATGACTTGCCTATTGTCTTCTTCTTCTTTTGGTGTTTAACGTCTGCTTCCAGATATCACAGACAAGACATAGGAGAGCCAAAGCTGCTTCCTGATTTTTAGAATATGATTTTGCAATCTTTCCATTTGGCCTTAGGCCATGGATTAGGTTTTAGTGGGAAGTTCTTCCCTTTATTTAATAAAAACACATCGTTGGTAGATGATCTCTTCTGTTTCTGGATTGGTAGATGTCTTCTTTGTGGGATTTGTGTTTTCGGTGCCAGACCTGTCTTCTCGTGGCCTCCCCTTACTCCACTATCCCACTGGGAATTTGTTTTGGCAGAATAGTGTTTAGATGCCGAGCCCGTCTGATCATGACCCCCTCTTACTCCACTATCCCGCCAGTTTAGTAGATGTTAGTAGTAAATTAAACTAATATAAAATTAAATAAATAAGGAGAGTATAATAAAGCTGTAGTCAAATAAATTAAAGGTAATAAAATAAAATAAATTAAAGGTAATAAAATAAAATAAAATAAAGTAAATTAAAGTAAAATGAATTAATTAAAATTTATTAGTTAAATAAATTAAAGGTAATAAATAAAAATAAAATAAAATAAATTAAAGTAAAAGTAAAAGTAAAGTAAAGATAAAGTAAAATGAATAAATTAAAATAAAGTTGTAGGGTGGTTGGGCTTCCTTCGAGAGGACGTATTTACTTACCCACCCTACGTCGTCGTATAAAAAAAATAAGTTAAGATAAAAAAATAAGTAGAAAAAATAAAAAATAAATTGAAGGTAATAAAAGTAAAAGTAAAAGTAAAAGTAAAGTAAAGTAAAGTAAAGTAAAGTAAAGTAAAGTAAAGTAAAGTAAAGTAAAATGAATAAATAAAAATAAATATATAGGATGGTTGGGCTTCCTTCGTGAGGACGTTTTTACTCAACCATCCTACGTGGTATGGAGAATTTATCTAGCCGTGACCCTTTCTTATTTCACTAATTTACTTAGTCCAACTGTGTCCATTAGGCTTAGGGTGTGGATTTCTTCGAAGATTTGTAGCTTCAGATCTGGTCTAGGGAAGAGTAGGTTCTTAGTGTTGAATGGTATGTTATTTGTCTCCATCATTCTCACTATGTCCCGTCTCTCTTCCTTGTAAACCTCGCAGTCTTCCAGGACATGGTTGGTGGTACACTCTTCTTCGCACTCGCCTATTGATGTACATTAGCCTTTTTATATTTGAACTATAAATGGATAAGCTCAATTGTTGACATCAAAACATATACTATAGGATTATAACATAAATAAACAATAATGGATTAAATACTTAACTAATTAGCTTCCATCCTGATTGATATTAACCATGAGAAATTAAATACTATGCCTGGTCATACTAACATATGGTTTAATTTTATTTCAAAAATAAGGTTGGACAGGCAACTCTGGGGGTTTGGGATGGCCTAGTGCTCTAGAGTGCTGCGCATGACCTCTAGCTTGCCAGCCACCTCTGACTTGCGGCTGTGGTTTCGAGCCCTGGTGTGAGCATATGTGGCATGGAGATAGGGGTGCCTTCTCAACCTCGTAGGTTTCCTCAGGGCACTCCGGTTTCCTGAAGTTTCCTCCCACTGCTAAAGACCCCTACACGCAAGCTAATTATTGAAATAAAATTAAACCATAATTTAGCCCCGAAATGACCTAGTTGTGTTGAGTGGATGTTAAACCTCATTTCTCTCACGTCACGTACAACCGGGGATTCGAAACCACACCCTCCAGAAAGAAACGGACAAATGATTTTTGTTTTGTACAGAATATACAAATGTAAAAAGTTTGTGTTGAATAAAAGACTTGTGAATATAATATACTTCATGGATATTTGGTTTCCCCTTGTCAGTGATTCAGCCATTGGGTGGGACTGGCAAGGACAACTGTCTAGTCATTCACATGGGATGGAAACCCATGTCCTGTGTACACATTGGTGGGCTCTTAAAAAGACCTGTGACTTTTGGAATTTAATATAAGAGGAGGCCATACCATAGCGTCGCTGTCCAGGCAAAACTGCCCTGATAGTACACTGTATGCTGTATGTCTTCGTAAGCCCAGTCGGTGCAGAAAAGTAGGACATTATGCCACAATTTCATTTTTATACGCCCACATAGAAATGTGGTCGTATATTGCCGTCGCCCCCGTCCGTCCGTCCATCTGTCGGTCCGTCCGTCCATCGTCCACAATTTCTTGTGAACGCTCTAGGGGCTAAAATTAATATCCGATTGACTTTAAATCTATACACAGTGTTTAAGGTCATGAGAGGAAGACCGCTATTGATTTTCAGCGATTTCCGATAATTGCTGTCAGAGTTATGGCCCTTGATCACTTCAAAAAATCTTGTGAACGCACTAGAGGCTAAAGTTAATATCCGATTGACTTTAAATTTATACACAGTGTTTAAGGTCATCAGAGGAAGTCCCCTATTGATTTTCAGCGATATCCGATAATTGCTTCCAGAGTTATGGCCCTTGATCACTTTGAAAAATCTTGTGAACGCTCTAGAGGCTAAAGTTAATATCTGATTGAATTAAGATTTATACACAGTGTTTAAGGCCATGAGACAAAGAAGCCTAGGGATTTTCAGCGATATCCGATAATTACTGCCAGAGTTATGGCCCTTGATCACTTTGAAAAATCTTGTGAAAGCTCTAGAGGCTAAAGGTAATATCCGATTGAATTTAAATTTATACACAGTGTTTACGGTCATGAGACGAAGAAGCCTAGGCATTATCAGCGATATCCGATAATTAGTGCCAGAGTTATGGCCCTTGATCACTTTGAAAAATCTTGTGAACGCTCTAGAGCCTAAAGGTAATATTCGACGGACTTTAAATTTATACACAGTGTTTAGGGTCATGAAACAAAGAAGCCTAGGGATTTTCAGCGATTCTCGATAATTACTGTTAGAGTTATGGCCCTTGATCACTTCAAAAAATCTTGTGGATGCTCTAGAGGCTAAAGTTAATATCCGATTGACTTGAAATTTATACACAGTATTGAAGGTCATGAGACGAAGAAGCCTATTGATTTTCAGAATATTAAGTGTTTCGTATACTAAACGTTAGCATGGAGGAGAACTTTATCAAAGCCAAACAAATTCGAGAGATTTTCTGATAATTACATAATGAGTTGTTACTTGTTATATGATTTTAGTGTATTATAAATGTTTCATTACTGAAAAAAGTTAAATATGCGACAACTCTTGTTGACTGCCCGGACGATTTAGCTGCTGTGGGCGTATGTTTCATTGCCTGGCAACCTATCTTTATACATGTGGTAATTATGAGGTCTTCGGTATTATTCTGACATTTGGTTTTAAATGTTTTTGTGTATTTTTGTCTAACAGTTTTCTAGCTTAGAAAAATCAGTATTTTAAATTCTATCCCAGCCATACAGACAGAAGCATACTGCTGTAATTTTGCCATTTTAATTCTTTTGTCTGAGATTAGATTGCATCTGTATCTTATGACTCAAACTTCTGAAATGTGAATATTGTATACATGTGCATTGATAGGTCTCTTTTATTCTTAGATATACAATTACATCAGGAAACATTTCTCAAATATAGCATTAGGCCTATAGCATTACCGCCATGTTAAATGTGAACATTATAAAAGAGTTATTAATAATATGATTAAGATGGAAAGATGGCATTGTCATCACTTTAAATGTAAACATTATTTAAAGAGTTATTAATATGATTAACCCTTTGGCAATGCTGCAAGTAATACGACATAGGTCGTCACCGACAGTGAGCTTATCAACATTTATGTCGCCAACCACCAACTTCATACCTTATTTTAGATAAATTTGTCTTATTGCGTACTAAAATAACCCCTCGAAATATTGTCCAATATATAGATATCGATATTGTCGAAAAGGTTGCCGTTATCGATATTTGAAATCAGTATCAATTACCAGCCTTAATTTTAGTAGATGTCGTATCAATATAATTCAATATAAAGGTATAAATATTGTTATAACATCATTTTTACGTCATTTAATTCACTCACTGGGGGCATGATGTCAAAACATACCCACTTCCCAAAGGGTTAAGATGGAATGATGCCATTATCACCACTGAAAATGTGAACATGAATAAAGAAGTTTTATTAATATGATTAAGATGGAATGATGCCATCATGATGAGTTATGATTATAGAAAGTAGGACAATAGCACCTAGTTTTCAGCTCTAATCTTCTTTCTAACCCTACATAAATAAACTATGTTGGGTGTTTATTAAATTATTGCTAAATATACATGTAAAGTTGTTTTTTCTTTGTGATGACTTAAAGCATATTAACCAAGAGAACAACATGTTTGTATATGTTACTAGTCTATGATTAAATCATAATATTTAGGTACAGTGTACCATATACACATCATGGTAACCAGTACACTATGTAATACACAGTCATCAGTACATAATAGATATAATAAACACACATGATATACACACTGTTATAATACACATAGTAGATACAATATACACACATGATGTACACAGTGAACATGCTATACTTGCAGTAGGCCTACACATTATTACAAGACACAGTAGATACAATACACACATGATATACGCACTGTACACATTATTAATTACTAACTTACAATACATTTATTAATATACACGCTGTACTTGTAGTACACATTACACCACATAGCGGATAAGATATGCACCCATGATATACACACTATGCACATTATTAGTTGCATTACATAGTAGATACAATACACTCATGTCTGATATACACACCGTACTTGCAGTACCCACAATGCAAATAGTAATACACATAAATATAGTGTAATATACAATATAGACTATTTTAAAAGTAGAACTTACACACAGTTATATCGCCACTACAGTACTGGAGATATTTCCAGTTGCTCGTCGATGGTAAAACCAAAGGCGAACACTGGCGGTGTTTCTAGTTGCTTGTCGGTTGCAACACCAAAGGCGAACACCAATGAGGTACCTTCTATGGAAATCGAGACACCAGTAGATCAATAGAACTCCAACATTGAGGGGCATCCATCCGGACAGTCATCATGGCGGGCCAGGTTAAAGTTTTACAACTTAATGTTAATGGACTGGCCACCAGATGTGCTGAGCTGAGAAAATACATCACACGCAACCCCAAAGATGTAATATGCCTCCAAGAAACCAAGCTACTACCAACTTTGAAAGACGTCTACATACCCGGGTACACTTGTGAGAGAAGGGACAGACCAGGAAGTACGACACGTGGCGGCGGCATTGCCATCTATATCCGTGATAACCTAAATTATATTTCTGTTTCACTGGACGTAGACGGACCTCTAGAAGCAATGGGCATAGCCATCACATTGAGCAATAATACGAATTTGACAATAGTGAATGTCTATGTACCCCCAGATGTCACGAAAAAACCAGTTGACTTCCAGTCACTTCTCGATCAACTTCCACAGGGCGAATCAGTGTTTTGCGGAGATTTCAATGCAAAACACGTTCTGTGGGGGTCGCCGAGGAATGACTGTCGGGGGACTAGCCTATGCTCAATAATAGAAGCAAACAACCTATGCATGCTGAACGATGAGAGCCCTACTTTTGTTGGAGGAAATTCCCCACCTTCGCACCTAGATCTCACGTTCTGTACGCTTGGTCTGGCAAACCGCTGCGACTGGCAAGTACACGAAGATGAAACACTTGGCAGTGACCATCTCCTGATAGAATTCTGCATTCAGGCCGAAGCAACCAGGGAAGTCTATAACGGGAGACCCAATTGGATTATGAAAGAAGCTGATTGGGTTAAATTCCGTGTAGGCTGCCTTGAGTGGAAGGAAGAAGATATCATCGATACCAACATCGACGTGTACGCTACCAACATTACGAGCTCTATTATAGGTGCTGCTAACGACTCTATTCCAAAGACTTCTGGTGGAAAACCAAGGACTAGAAAACCATGGTGGTCACCGGAATGTCAGAAGGCAGTCAACGACAGAAGGAAGGCCCTCCGCCTACGGAAACGCCACTACAATGAAGCCAACCACCAAAATTACCTTAAGTTGAAATACGCTGCAAGAGACACCATAAAAAAGGCACAAAGTGGGCACTGGATGACATTCTGTAATGCGTTGAATAAAAACACGCAAACGGGTGCCGTCTGGAAGAAGCTGAACGCCATGAACGGGAAACGCAGATCATTCAACATACCAAACCTTGAAGATGGAGATAAGTACGTTACGAACGGCAAGGAAAAGGTAGACCTACTAGCAAAAACTTTTGCTGACGCAAGCAGAGACGAAAACCAATCACCAGAGTTTCTGAAGAGGAAGGAAATCTTTTACTCGCAGCACCCTTCATTAGTAATTGAATCTAATGAAGTGGCTGAACCAATCAACCTACCCTTCTCTGAGGGAGAGTTAAATAAGGCTCTTTCCCTCAAGAAGGATAGTGCGGCTGGTGAGGACAAAGTAAAGTACTCCATGCTCAAACATCTACCAAGAAACGCCAAAACGATACTACTAAACTTCTTCAACACATCCTGGCTGTCAGGAGAGGTACCTAAAGAATGGCGAAAAGCAAACGTCATACCTCTACTGAAAGCTGGGAAAGAGAAGAACAAGGCAGAGTCATATCGACCAGTAAGTTTGACATCCACACTATGCAAAACCTTGGAAACAATGGTTAATATCCGATTACAGTTCTATCTGGAGAGCAACCGATTGATCGACGAAAATCAAAGTGGGTTCAGGAAAGGACGATCAACAATGGACCACTTGGTTAGACTACAGCAAGTCATGTCGCAGGCACTTCTCTCGGGAAACCTGTTATGTGCCGTGTTCGTAGATCTGACCAAGGCTTTCGATCTAGTTTGGTTAGACGGGCTTCTCTTCAAGTTAGGACGTATCGGTATAACGGGCATAATGTTTCGGTGGATTAAAAGCTTTCTGAGCGATAGAAGGATACAGGTGAATGTTGGCAGATTCCTGAGTGCCGAGCAAACATTAGAAAATGGCACGCCTCAGGGGTCTGTTATCAGTCCCACTCTCTTCAACATCATGATCAATGACATTCACAAATCGTCCTACCTCGATTCCAAAACTGACTTGGCTAAATTTGCCGATGACAGTACCATATGGAGAAATGGGACGAGCTTCTGTGAACTACAAAAGAATATGCAAAAAGCCTTAGACAAATTCATGACATGGGCAAACGACTGGGGATTTAAAGTCTCGGAGAAGAAAACAGTCGGCATGCTTGTGAGCAGGGATAGAGGGATAAACAGAATGACTCTGTGTATGAACGGGAAAACCATCGAGTTCAAAGACCAAACCAAGTTCCTTGGCGTAATCTTTGACCGACGGTTGACCTGGAAACCGCACATCGACTGGACTGTAGATAGATGCTCCAAAATCCTAAACTTAATGAGAAAATTAACGGGCAGTACGTGGGGCGCCAATAGAGTTACACTAATGATGGTATATCGTGCTCTAATACGTTCTGTATTAGACTACGGCTCTTTGGTCTTCATGAACTGTGCGCCAACACTCTTAAGCAAGCTTGACACCATCCAATACAAAGCTCTGTGTATTGCGACTGGCGTAGGGCTCGGGACTAGGCGAGAGGCACTACTACAAGAAGTCGGGGAGTTGCCCCTATCCCTAAGAAGAAAAGAACTGGCGACAAGGTATTGGGTCAAGATATCACAACTAGGTGAAAGATCCCCAACATTTGTCAGTCTACAAAAGACAAAATATGTAAGAGATCCCAAAAAGAAAACCTTCAGCCAGGGTATCAGAGAAACGATCAAGGAACTACGACTGGGGGAGCTCGTGATAAATAAACACGACCCTCCAGTTGTCGCCCCCTGGACGCTCCCTATACCACTGGTCAATCTAGATCTACTACAGAAAACCGACAAGAAAAATAACCCCAGTGCTGCACGTGCTTTCTCTCTAGAACATTTGGAAGACAACTGGCCGTCTGATGACTGGGACCATGTGTACACGGATGGCTCACGCAATCCTGAAAGGGGCACCAGCTCGTTTGGAATATACCTGCCAAACGGGGAACAGGGAATAAGCAGGAAACTGCCCAATAACTGTTCGGTGTACACTGCAGAGCTTGTTGCCATTCGTGACGCTATTTCATGGATCTCCCATCAAAAGACCGGCAAGTTCGTCATTCCAAGCGATTCTCTGAGCAGTCTGATTTCAATCCAAAATGACAACTCGGAATCAAGACCAGAAGTCATTTTGGAAATCAGGCAGCTATATCAGAGGGTCCTAGAGAAGGGAAGCAAATTAGAGCTCGTGTGGATTCCATCACATGTCAACATTAAAGGAAACGAGGAGGCAGATCGACTCGCCAACGAGGGTCTCAAGGACACAGCTACACCCCGCCTCATAGACTACAGCACCACGGAAATCTACAGTATGGTCAAAAGACAGGTCAATTCAATCTGGGAATTAAATCTCGTTGAACTTGACACATACAGATTCCGACTGGATGACGAGATCTACACCAAGACAGCGACCAATCATCCTAGACGAGATATATGCAGACTCATATCGAAACTAAGGGTGAAAGAGAGGCTGCGAGACTACAAACACCAAGTCATCGTCTGTGAGTGCGGAGAAGAGTGTACCACCAACCATGTCCTGGTAGACTGCGAGGTTTACAAGGAAGAGAGACGGGACTTAGTGAGAATGATGGAGACCAATAACATACCATTCAACACTAAGAACCTACTCTTCCCTAGACCAGATCTGAAGCTACAAATCTTCGAAGAAATCCACACCCTAATGGACGCAGTTGGACTATGTAAATAAGTGAAATAAGAAAGGGTCACGGCTGGATAAATTCTCCATACAACGTAGGATGGTTGAGTAAAAACGTCCTCACGAAGGAAGCCCAACCATCCTATACATTTATTTTAATTTATTCATTTTACTTTATCTTTACTTTACTTTTACTTAAATTTATTTTATTTTTATTTATTACCTCAATTTATTTTTTATTTTTTCTACTTTTTTTTATCTTAACTTATTCTATTTTTTTATACGACGTAGGGTGGGGAAGTAAAAACGTCCTCTCGAAGGAAGCCCAACCACTCTACAACTTTATTTTAATGGATTCATTTTACTTTATCTTTACTTTACTTTTATTTACTTTTATTTACTTTTATTTTATTTTATTTTATTTTATTTTATTTTATTTTATTTTATTTTATTTTATTTTATTTTATTTTATTTTATTTTATTTTATTTTATTTTATTTTATTTTATTTTATTTTATTTTATTTATTACCTTTGATTTAATTAACTAATAAATTTTAATTAATTCATTTTACTTTATCTTTACTTTACTTTTACTTTAATTTACGTTATTTTATTACCTTTAATTTATTTGACTACAACTTTATTATACTCTCTTTATTTATTTAATTCTATATTTGTTTAATTTACTACTAACATCTACTAAACTGGCAGGATAGTGGAGTAAGAAGGAGTCATGATCAGACGGGCTCGGCATCTAAACACTATTCTGCCAAAACAAATACCAGTGGGATAGTGGAGGAAGGGGAGGCCACGAGAAGACAGGCCTGGTACCTAAACACAAATCCCACAAAGAAGACATCTACCAATCCAGAAGAAGAGATCATCTACCAACGATGTGTTTTTATTAAATAAAGGGAAGAACTTCCCACTAAAACCTAATCCATGGCCTAAGGCCAAAATGGAAAGATTGCAAAATCATATTCTAAAAATCAGGAAGCAGCTTCGGCTCTCCTATGTCTTGTCTGTGATATCACTTAAGTGGAAGCAGACGTTAAACACCAAAAAGAAGAAGAAGAAGAAGAAGACACAGTTATATGGATATAATGTCTACTTGATATAGGATGTGAATAAATCTACACATCTACATGTATTTTCTGTGTAGAATATAATATTATGTAAACAATTCAATAATTTTATATTACAGGTTATTATGTCTGGATTAATGGTGCTGATTTTATTCTGGAGAAGGAATATGTGTTTGGTAAGTTTCAATCAGTTTTCTGTTACACTATCTGTTAATTAGTTTGGTAGTTTGCATGTGCAATGAACCTTTTGAAGAAGATATCATTTTAATAGCAAATCTCTTCTTTCTTTACACAGCTTCAGATCCAGAATTTAAACATACATGTACTAATAAAAATAAATATATATAGGCTTCTTAGGCAATGTGCCTATGAGCAGCCATTTGTTTGGTATTCCAGCACTGAAATAAAAAGATTTTTATTATAGTACGTTTTGATTTCGGTCCAACCTCATGTTTCTCCGGGTCCTCCGGTTTCATCCCACTGCTAAAGACCCCTATGTGCAAGCGAATTATTGTAGTAAAATTAAACCATATGTTAGTCCTGAAATGAGGGAGGGTTAGTTACTCAATTTATTGCCCTGGCTCCAATTGTATAATTTTGTGTATGATCTAGTAGTAAACAATGTCATCTTGTTTACTTGAAATTTAAATTCTTTGTTCTGATCATTGCCACTAATAAGTTATTAAATAAGAATATTTTTGAAATTGTTCATATCCTCTCGGTCAATGGAATTCTGTTAAATGGGGATTCTCTCAGACAAAATGAAATAAAATGGGGTTTACCGACCTATTTTCTGTTCCAAACAGGTAAATGAAGACGAGCATAATATGCCATGCAAAGTGGTATAATGAAAATTTTGCCCAAACAGCAGCACTATGTCCTTATCTTATTTCGAATATCAACTTCAAAGGGTTCTTTTATTTACATATTAATGTGTACACAGAACGTCTGTCCTGCTCTTTTTCAGAAAACATACATTAAGAACACTATTATATCTGTCTAGTAAAACCCTTATCAGAATTTACCAAATTTGTAAGCAAATTTAGATAGTAATTTGTTTTTATCAGAATTTAACAAGTTAGATCTTTATTTATATTTCCAGGTGTTTAGCTGTGTATTTGTCAATGTAGGGACATCTTTTGTTAATGGTATAGCAGCCATATTGTCTGGAACCTTAATTATTCCTCCCATTCAGAGCTTTCTCCATTGTACATTCATGGATGTAAAGAAAGAATGCCATTGTTTGTCACCATATAGTCGTTCCTCGGTACATCTAGATTATTCAGTGAAAGGTAATAAAATATATTTATTCATGAATAATACTCTTTGATGAAATATATACCGGTATTATAATAATGCAGTGAATATTATTTTTATACGCCCACATACGCATATGTTTAGTTGCCTGGCAACCCATCTTTTGGTTTATAATCGTCAAACTTTTTTTGCTGCGTTTATTTATGATTCAATTTTTATTTTAAATGAATTATTACTTGTTATCCCTACACTTCAATTTAATAGCATACTCTTGACATTGATGTAGTGAGCCATCATTTTTGTTTGAAGTCGGTTTCATGAAATAGCATGCAAATTTCTATTAGCCCACTCAACACATTCTGCTTTTTATCCAGTCAGGGAGGGATATTGAAATTGGTTCCGTCCTGCTGTCACGATTTTCATTTTCCGGGCATATCTCATCATAAGTTCAAGATATCTTTATGAAACTTTGTACACACATCAACATCAACCTGTTACAGTAGTTATGCTATTTGCTGATTAAAGATTTCTTAGATTTTATCATTTGTGTGTTTCAATCTGGATTTTAGTATTTGTGTGTTTCAATTGAGATTCGATCATTTGTGTCTTTTAATCTGCATTTGATCATTTGTGTGTTTCAATCTTGATTTGATTATTTCTGTGTTTCAATCTGGATTTGATCATGTGTGTTTCAATCTGGATTTGATCATTTGTGTGTTTCAATCTGGATTTGATCATTTGTGTGTTTCAATCTGGATTTGATCATTTGTGTGTTTCAATTCTGTATCATATCTTATGAACAATTCAAGATATCTCTATCACACATCTACCTAATCCCTGTTTTATGGGATGCCTGATGCTATTTGATGTATATCTTACAACATGTACATACTATTTGGTTGTTGATTACCAATAACACAAGAGATTGTCTCCCTGTACATTTCCAAAATTTGCTGTGTTGATTGATCACAGAAAATCTGTAAGAAAATCATCAGTTAGGTTATCTAAGTCATGGTAAAAAGAATACTGTTGAGTGATGCAGACTTAGACATGTGAGTAATAGAAATCATTTTTCTTTTGTAGCGCCTGTCACCTTGATTTTCCAAGAGACATCAAGTTGTCATGATATTGAAGTGACATTACTGCAGATTCAATTTGCTTTGTGTGGAATATATGTTGTAGCTGCCATTATTTGTATAGTAGCTGCCATCTTGGCCTTGTTAGTGATGAGAATGGAAAGACAAAGGACAGGACGATATCAGGTACTGTACAATTGCTTTATATAAGATAATGATGTTCTAAGTTATAACACTTTGTCTGCGATATCACTTCGGTGGAAGCGGACGTTAAATAAAGCTATTTCACACATAAGTTATAACAAACTGTGTACCGTATTTCATTATAAATGTAGAGTTATCACTTAAGTGCATTGAAATCTGTTAATATATTGTTGCCACCTCATCCATCATGCAAAAATAAAGAGAGTCCACTCGACACAAACTAGGTAATTTTGGGACTAACACATAGTTTAATTTTATTTCAATAATTCGCTTGCTCATAGGGGTCTTTAGCAGTGGGAGGACCCAGAGAAACCCTACTCCTTGTCATGTACAACCGGGGATTCGAAACCACGCCAGTTGACTCAATGACAGGCTTTATGATACAGCATGCACAAGTAAAGCTAGGGTTATTAACTGATTAACTTGAAATTTATACACATTGTTTATGTTTATAGGGGAATCACGGTGGCTAAGTGGATAAGGCGCTGGTTCGCTAGCCTGGAGGTTGAGTGTTCGATCCCTGCATTGGCCGAGAAAGTTCATCTCGATTTTCCGGCGTGATTTCCCCTTGTCAGTGATGCAGAAGGAGGGCCTGACAAGGACAGCTGCCTAGTCGTTCGGATGGGACGAAAAACCGAGGTCCTGTGTACAAATTGGAGTGCACGTAAAAGATCCCTTGGCAGTTGGAATTCGATATAAGAGTAGGCCGTAGCGCCGCTGCCCGGGCAAAATTTCCCTCATTGCACACTGTGGCGTATGCCCGTCTTCAATTAGCCCAGGTACGGTGCTTAAGCGTAGGACGTTAAACCCCATTTCATTCATTCATTCATTATGTTTATAGACAAAGAAGCCTATTTTTCAATGATTTCCAATAATTTCTATGATACTTGATCAATGTGAAAAATTCTGTGTATGCACTATACCGTAGGGTAAAGTTATTACAGTGGACTCTGTCACATCTGATGTCTGATCACTTTGGATTTCCGGATTATTACATGTATTTCGATTTACTTGAAATTTATATATAATGTTTTAAGTTTATGAGAAGAATCTATAAGCTTTATGGGTTGTTACTCTCTTGGTCAGTGTTTAATGTCTTGTAAATGCTTCAATTACATATAAAAGAAAAAATAGGCCACAGCCTTTGTCAACTTTGTGGACTGCTGTAGGCAAATGTTTTGTGGCAAGGCAACATATAATTTAACTAAATAATATATACCAGAATAAAAAACAAGTTTGGAGCATATTGAAGTGCTATTTTCTTATGTATAGTAGCGCTTATATTTTCATTGATTTTTTTTAAACAATATTATTAATTGTAAATAAACAATGAAATAACTTTTTATTTCAATATCATCCAAAATCTTCAACATTGAAAACACAAATTAATTGTCAATTTAAATGCTGATGCTGTGATCTTACCAGGAAAATGTGGCTACTGCTATCCAAAATTTAAGACAAAATAAACATTTTACCGTTGGTACACGAATGGTGTACCATAATGCATTTAAGCCCAACTTCTAGCGAGAGACCCAAGGAATGAGGCTAGACATATTGCACCAAACCAAATGGTGTATGTAGACTGGAATAACCAGACGCTAGAAATTTGCATCCGATTGATATACTGCTGGCTTATAGTTATTTTGCAGAAGATAACTTATTTGAAATTAGAGTAAAAATGGAAACCATTGAATGTAAATCAATTTATATACATTCATATTACAGTATTATGAGTTGTCCCCCCCCCCCCCACACTTGTGTCAATTTTTAGGTCCCAAATGTTAGCAATCTAGCTCCTTTAAAAGATATGGTGACATTTGTTTATTGTTTTTTTTCCTATTTTCAGGATGATACCTATGAAGAGATATTTACCATAAGTAATTCTAATACACCAGAAACATCAGACAGTGAAAATGAACATACTAATATGTTATCTCCATCCATGATGCCTTGTTATGGTGATTTAGACAATACTCTTCCTGATTCTGATAATGGCAGCTCTCAATTACGCTCCAGTTTACGAAGGAGCCAAAGTTGTAAACAACCTCGTCCAGAATCAAATAATTTGGATATTTTTAACAATTATGTTGCAAAGGAAAAAGGAAACACAGCACCGAAAGGAAAATTAAAAGAGCATCGCCGTAGAGACAGACGGGCTGTGACGTTACATAATCTAGACTCAAAACAGTTAATGTTAATATTAAGCCTTCAAATGAGATATCTGAAGGAAAATGAAAATTCAAAATCGCAAGTTGAACTAAGTGCTAAAAAACTCGACGAACAGTTACGTCGTTCCTACACTCCTCAGCCATATCATTCCCGTTCACAGTCATGTGATTCTGATAAAGATGTGCGATTGGTGCGTTCTCATACACCCCAACCTTATCAAATGGCAAGAAAGCAACAAATGTATGAAAACACACAAAGTGTTCAGGCGGCACAATTGAATGAATTTTATGAAAATAACATTCCTCCATGGGAAAGAAACCAGCTAACACCCAAATCTTCCAAACAAGTTAGCCCTGACAAGTCAACATGTGACAAACGAAAGAATAATTATGTTCCTCATTATGAGGAAATTGACGACGTTGTCAGTTATATGAGTAATGACGAGGATGATAAAAGAATTTACAGCAACCAGACGGACATCAAATCACAGAAGAAGAAAAAGACAAAACCTAAAGTCAACATTGATAGTGAAGAGTCTGAATTGTCTGACATTCCACCACAACGCATTCGACGACCTCCTCATCGTAAAAATGTCTCAACAAATGAAACAATTCTACCCAATAATATTCCAGTTATGCAAAATGCCATTCCTAACGCCCCAGGAAGACCAAAAAGTTATATTAACGCCATTGATAATGTTGTCAGTGAGGGTGGTATACCTGCAGATCTGTATGACCCAGTACGTTACCATGGTGATACTATGGTACCACATGCTCAATCTCAGCCAATCATGTTAAGGCACAATGATCCTGCTAACAGTGGCACTCTACCATGTCGAAGCATTCATCCCATGGAAGATATTTATGCTCAACCACGCAAAAAGAAAAATCCAGCTTCAACCTTTCAGAGAATTCCAGATAGCATATCAGCACCAGTTATTGGTAGAATACCTGACGGTAGTGACAGACGGTCAGCATTTCACGTGGTGAAAAGATCAAGTGAAGCAGGAACAGGAATTGTTGGTTTTATCAATCCCGTTACCAACAATAATGTTGCTATGTACGCGGGCGTTGATCGAAGAAATGGTTTTGATGCCCCACCCCCTTACTCACCACCTCCGTGCTACAGTGACTGTCTTACTAATTCACGAGATAGTTCTCTCAAATCCTCTTCTAGTTCTCATTCCGCTAATCTTAGTGACAATATGTATGGCAAAGTTAAAAATCAGAAATCGAAATTTATATTTACTCATGATCCCGGTCAGGCCATGGCTCAACAATCCAGTTCTGACTATGGTAACTATGGCAATCATGGACATCCTCAGTGTTATGATGGTGGAGTTGTCTATGGCAACATTGGAAACCATGAAAACAGACAATTTTTAGGAAATGAAGGAAAGTTAGACCAGCTTCCTCAGTTTTCGTCTCAATATCGAGCTAATTATGTGATTAATTTAGATGAAGAACAACCTCGTGTGGCTATTCCTGGAGAATCGAGTGACTCTGATGAAATGGAAACGGTTATTTAGTGATTTTTGCCTCAATAAATAACACATTCATAGTTACTTGAAGATAATTCATGCGCTAAAATATTCAATGGCATTTTTCATTTGCTGTTGCTTATATGTAACAAGAAATGTTCAGATTTTATAGCTATTATTGACTGTGGTTTAAAAAATTAGGTTTACTAACCCAAGTGTGCATTTAGGCTACCAAAATACAGCTAAAATATGTACAGCCTGCAAGAGCAATGTGATATTTATAATATGTGCCTTTCCCTTCCACAATTTTATACTTTTGATAAATAGAAACATGAAGATGAATCTCTAATTCTTATGAACATGACTTTATTATAAACATTATGAAATAATAGTTAAAGCAAGCCTCTCGTTTCAGTCCCATTTTCCCATCTTGACAGTGATAATTACTGGCTGAAGAAGTTAGGTCTTAGTCAATTACCATGCTATGATAGTAGAAATACATAGAATTTAAACTTAAAACTCAATAAATACTATTAAATTTGTGTAGAAAAATATATTTAAAAGTTAGGATAATGCTAAAAATTGTTATGTACCTGTAATTCTTTTAGTAGAAGGTTTTTAACCACAAATGGTGAGATTGTGCTTTGGAAATAAAAAATGATTGAAATACATGTGAGTCTACTCACATGTGATAGAAGTTAAGATAGAGGGATAACTGGTGTTTACCTTTGGCATCCGTCACTTCCGATTCATGAATGCTGTATTATTCATCTATGGTAGCAAAGATCTCTGTGTTAAAATTATATTTGGATTGTGTTTAACCAGTTCTATCACATATGTCATAATGACTGACACCAACATTGTCCTTTAAGGCTATGTATAGTAAGTAAATATTAACAGTTTTTGTCTCAAGTTAACGGTAAAGAACTAAAATTTGTGTGAATGAAAACCTATGAGTAATTACATATACATGACTTTGTGTCTCCTTTTAAAAATACAGCTGTATGTAAATTTTTATACATAAGTGCATGGCCATACTAGTACATTTTGAAACACAACACCTGCATCCCACTCAATGAACTTTGCCATTTATATTAACTGACACTTAATCATATACATGTGTTAATATCATTCATATAATAGTCAAAGATAATGTAATGGTGATCAAATTATATGTTAAAAATACCCTTACCTCAATTAAAGGGACAATATTTCCAAATTACATACAGTATTGAGTTCAACAAAGATCTATAGCTATTAAAGGGCCAATGCTCCCAAATTACATATAGTATAGAGTTCAACAAAGATATATATAGCTATGCCCCAACCCCCATTTGAATTTATGACAACTTTTACATTAATTTAGTTTACATTGATTTCATGCAACTTTATTTTTGCCAGTCAGTGAATGCTCTTTTAATCAAACAAATCTTTCGGATCTAAATTTGCTAAAAATTATGTTGTTAGGAAAAAATATTTGTTATCCCTTAAACACTCTGTGTTTCTGTGATGTATCCACCTACTCATTTCTCATTTGAAAGGTCCAAGTTGATGCGAGTGAAATTGAAAAAATCTGGGGATTGCAGGAACTGTTAAAAATCTTCCATGTTGTCAATAATATTTTAATGTGGTGTATCGTTTGAAATTCATAGAATAGATACCAGCTACATATAATACGAAAAATGTCCAAGCCCTTCTTGTAAAGACTAAGTCTTTCCGAAAATATGTTATTTGTGATAAACAGTAAAAGTATTAATGGGAAGTTTTTTCCCATTGGGTATTCAGAATCATGATGCTGATAATCGGAATTAACATGTATTGTATCTATTCTTCAATGATTGCTCTACAAAATATGTAATTAAGCTGTGTAAAGAAATACCTTATAAGGCAAGTAATGTCAACTTACACTCAACACTTACAAATCATAACATTATACCACCACATTTCAATGTGGGCGTATAAAAAGGGGCGCACATATCTCAAAGCTTATAATATTGTCACAAAATAGTGATAATAAGTATCCGTAGTAACAAATGAACAGACAGTATTTCTTGGAATTGGACAAATTCTTAATCCCTGTCTGAGTTGACTTGTTGGAGCACATAAATCAACTGTTGCTGCTAGTTGAATTTTTATACCATTATAGTTTTGTTGTAGGCACAGTTAGTAAAAAATATAATAGGGAGATTCTTGTTCTAAAGGAATTGTACATAAAAGTTATCAATCATATATTTTTGTTATAAAAACATCGTATAGTGGAAGCATTCATATTTTTTCATAAAATTGTATTATATTTTTAAAATCCTGTATATGTATAAATCATTTGTATATAATCAAGTATAGTATATATATCTATCACTCTCCTAGCATAATACTGTATAAAATAAACTTATATCAACAAAATAAAAACTGTTGTTATATTTCTAACCCATTTGCTTACTGCATGGTCTTTCTCTTGACTTTTTACATGTCTATATTGACAAGAGAGAGAGAGAGAGAGACAGAAACTAGGTCATTTCGGGACTAAAATATGATTTAATTTAATTTCAATAATTTGCTCGCGCATAGCGATCTTTAGTGGGAGGAAACCTGAGGACCCTTAGAAAACCCACGTACAACCGGGTATCAAAACCACGCCAGTTGACTCAATGACAGGCTTTATGTTACAGCGCACTCATGCTTACCATTCAGCCATCCGACGGCCCATCGATATTGACATGTGATTGAGGGGGTTAGGATGGCCTAGTGGTCTAGGAGTGCCGTGCTTCGACCTCTAGCTGGACGGTCACCTCTTGCTTGCGGCTGTGGTTTCGAACCCTTGTGTGAGCGTTTGTGGCATGGATATAGGGGCACCTTCTCAACCTCGTGGGTTTCCTCTGGGCACTCCGGTTTCCTCTCATTGCTAAAGACCCCTACGTGCAAACGAATTATCGAAATAAAATTAAACCATATGTTAGTCCCGAAATGACCTAGTTGTGTTGAGTGGAAGTTAAACCCCATTTCTCTCTATCTCTCGACATGTGGTTGTATATTCTGTAGTTCGTCTGGCAATCAGTCACGTGAGATGAAGAAGCCTATTGAATTGTTAACATTGAAGAATCTTCAATCTTTCTGAAATTTTTATTCATTATTCAGATAAGTGAAATAAAGAAGCTTTTTGAATTTCAACAATGTCATTAATTACTTCTAGAATCTAGTCTAGAGTTTCAGCCCTTACTAACTTGTGAATGCTCTAGCGGCAAAAGTTATCATCTAATGTGGTTGAAATTTGTATATTGTTTCATGTCAGATTTCAACAATTTCAGTTAATTGCATTGAGAATTATTTCCCTACTTACAGAATATCGTAAATGCTCTGCATTGTCCAGAATAGTGAAATAAAGCCTATCAGATTTCAACCATTTCCATTAATTCTAGTTTCTGACCTTGATCAGTTTGTATTATACTGAAGTCAAGTTTTAATAGTCACTGAGCAGAGTGCTCAAACAGTATTTTGCCACACTTCTTGTCGCAGAGTACCAATAATTCAGTCAAAGGGGCAATAACTGTGTACATCGAGTTTGCAAGAGTCTGCATTTGATTAGGTTTTTATATGCCCACATGGAAATGTGGTCGTATATTGTCGTCGCCCCGGTCGGTCTGTCCACAATTTCTTGTCAACACTCTAGAGGCTAAAGTTCATATCCGATTGACTTTACATTTATACACAGTGTTTAAAGTCAAGAGACGAAGAATCCTATTGATTTTCAGCAATTTACGATAATTACTGTCAGAGTTATGGCCCTTGATCACTAAAATAAATCTTGCGGACGCTCTAGAGGCTAAAGTTAATAACCGATTGACTTTAAATTTATACACAGTGTTTAAGGTCATGAGACGAAGAAGCCTATTGATTTTTAGCGATTTCCGATAATCACTGTCGGAGTTATGGCCCTTGATCACTTCAAAGAATCTTGTGGACGCTCTAGAGGTAAAGTAATAACTGATTGACTTTAAATTTATACACAGTGTTAAAGGTCATGAAACGAAGAAGCCTTTTGATTTTTAGTGATTTAAGATAATTACTGTTAGAGTAACAGAGTTATGACCCTTGATCACTTCAGAAATTCTTGTGGATGCTCTAGAGGCCAAAGTTAATATCCGATTGGCTTTAAAGTTATACAGTGTTTGAGGTCATGAGACGAAGAAGCCTATTGATTTGCAGCGATTTCCGATAATTACTGTCAGAGTTATGGCCCTTGAACACTAAAAAAATCTTGTCGATGCGCTAGAGGCTAAAGTTAATTTTCGATTGACTTTAAATTTACTCAAAGTGTTTAAAGTCATGAGACGAAGAAGCCTATTGATTTTCAGCGTTTCCGATAATTACTGACAGAGTTATGGCCCTTAATTTGTGTACGCTCTAGAGGCTAAAGTTCATATCCGATTGACTTTAAATTTATGCACAGTGTTGAAGGTCATGAGACGAACAAGTCTATTGAGTTTCAATGAATTTTGATAACTTGAATAGCATGGAGGAGAACTTTATCAAAGCCGAACAAATTTGAATGATTTTCTGACAATAACATAATGAGTTGTTACTTTTAATCAGATTTTAGTGTATTATAAATGTTTTTCTTTACCGAAAAAGTAAAATATGCGACAACTCTTGTTGACTGCCCGGACGATTTAGCTGCTGTGGGCGTATGTTTCGTTGCCTGACAACCTATGTTCCAACAAGCTGTGTTTCATACATATAAAATGTGGGCATATAAAAACAAATATACTCAATTAAAGAATAATATAATTTTAATATTAAATTATTTCATGAATCCAAAATGTCGGTTCAAACATACAGATATTTGACAGGCAACAACATAGTTACAAAAAGATAGTAAGCTGGCACTGCCAGGCAGGATACGCCCACATTTTCGAGAGATGGTTAGAGAACAAGCAAAACCGAAAGTGATTTTTCCTACAATCAAAGGCTATAATTCATTAAATTACAATTTGATATGCGCAAATATCAAAAAAGAATCAAGATCTTTAGGTTATAAACATGCATTTCAACTTTCAACAAATTCGAATCAAAATTGTGACCTATACTGGGTCCACAACCTTGATATACCATATTTTAACACTATTAGAGTACAAACGGCGGCCATTTTGTCTGGCAATTATGGTCCGATTTCCCTGAAATTCAAACTCAACCTTCGGTATGGTGTAACGGTGATAGAGTCAAGCTTTTTTTCAATCGGATAATAATCATAACCTCCAGAGGGACCATAGGCGATTTTTCGGGCCATAATTATTCAGAAAGCTACGATATGATATGCGCAAATAACGAAAGGGACCAAGATCTTTGGGTTATAACCATGCATTTTAAGTTTTATCAAAATTGAATCAAAATTGTGACCTATACTGAGTCCACAACCTTGATATACCTTTTTATAACAGTATTCGCGTACATGCGGCGGCCATTTTGTATGTCAATTTTGTTCCGAATTTTTCTGAAATTCAAACTCAACCATCCTTAGGGTGTAACGGTGATATAATCAAACGATTTTTTAAATCGGATAATAATTGTGACCTCCAGAGGGACCACAAGCAAAACAAAGACGATTTTGCGTATAATCAGGGGCCATAATTCAGGAAGTTACAATCCGATATGCCCAAATATCGAAAGGAACCAAGATCTTTGGGTTATAACCATGCATTTCAAGTTTCATCAAAATCGAATTAAAATTGTGACCTCTACAGGGTCCACAACCTTGATATACCATATTTTAACAGTATTCGCGTACGAATGGCGGCCATTTTGTATGGCAATTTTGGTCCAATTTTACCGAAATTCGAACTCAACCTTTCTTAGAGTGAAACGGTGATATAATCAAACGATTTTTTTAATCGGATAATTATTGTAACCTCCAGAGGGACCACAAGCTAAACAAAGGCGATTTTGCGTATAATCAGGGGCCATAATTCAGGAAGTTACAATCCAATATGCGCAATTATCGAAAGGAACCAAGATCTATGGGTTATAACCATACATTTCAAGTTTCATCAAAATTGAATAAAAATTGTGACCTCTACAGGGTCCAGAACCTTGATATACCATTTTTTAACAGTATTCCCGTACGAACGGCGGCCATTTTGGATGGTAATTTTGGTCCGATTTTTCCGAAATTTGAACTCAACCGTCCTTAAGGTGTAACGGTGATATAATCGAACGGTTTTTCAAATCGGATAATAATTGTGACCTCCAGAGGTACCATGAGCTAAAATAGGTGTTTTTTCGGACAATCAGGGGCCATAATTCAGGAAATTACGTTCCGATAGGCGCAAATATCGAAAGGAACCAAGATCTTTGGGATATAAACATGCATGTCAAGTTTCATCAAAATCGGTTCAAAATTGTGACCTCTATAGGGTCCACAAGCTAAAAACGTGATTTTTCGTACAATCAGGGGCCATAATCCATGAAGTTTTGATCCGATACGTGCCAATATCGAAAGCAGCCGAGATCTTTGGGGGATAAACCTATATTTCAAGTTTCGTCGAAATCGGGTAAGAATTGTGACCTGTAGAGAGTCCACAAACAATTGTGGACGGACGGACGGACGGACGTCCGGACGGACGGACAGGGGCGACGACATAATACGTCCACATGAAAATGTGGGCGTATAAAAAATAATCTTACATAACACAATAAAACCTAATGTTTTATAAATTGAGTACATCAACCATTCACCAATTACATTGTCCATGATTATCTGTTTTAGTTATTATAAATGAAAAATGGTTATCAGAAAATAATGAATTTTGACTGGTCTACAAATCTTACCCACACCACTAACCCTTCTTGTTGAACATTACCCAACCCACAAAATATACACTGGGGTCATGCGAATAGTATGTAGGGTTGCAATCATCAAGGGGACCCTCTAAAAAGAATAAAAAACTAAATGCATGTACAGGATCCATCTATGAAACCCTGCTAAATAACCTAAAATCAATGTTTGTACAACAAATTATAAATCTTTTAAATATCCATTAATTCTTGGCATGATAAGTTTTAATTTTTTTTATAAACAATATTTTATGCTCCCTTATATTTGGCTGAACTTTTGACAAACTATAAACCTCAAAAGTGTGCTAAGGTCGCATGGCAAAAATATACTTGCTGTTCTCAAAACTAACTAAAACAATTTGGTGATACAACTTTCAGTGCTGCTGCACCTTTCCTTTGGAATCAGTTACCAGTAAACATTAAAGAATCTCAGACTTTCACAATCTTTAAGTCACAACTAAAAACTCAGTTGTTTACTCACTATTATCCAGATTAGAAACAGATTGTTTATGTGTGTTTTTATTAGCAAAAGCTCATGAATATGTTGCGCTTTGAGCATGCTTATATGGATGAATTATTTAGCGCATTACACAGAAAAGGATTGAGGAACAGGCTAGGCCTATATTACCTCTTTCCTAAGTTTTAATTGAAAGTTCTTATGAAAAAAAATCCATGTTAGTCTTGCAACAGTTAAGAACACTAAAAATGATGGATGATATTGCTAATATAAAGATGTATTTAATATAACAAATGTCATGTAAAAATATACACTTTCTTTATATTTTTCTTTGAAGCTGCTGAACTGTTTTTTTGGGACATTTAATATTATTTCAGGGATTAATTCAAGCTAAAAAGCCTTCAAAATGATTAAGAAAAGAAATTCAAATATCAACTTCTGATGTGGATTTAATCAGATTAAAAAGAGGACCATCAAAATATTTATCCTAATAGTTATAAGTTGTACTGTCTTGTTTATATTATCTACAATGCATGCTGAATGAGGTAAAATTTCCAATGGGCGTCCTCGCTGAAGGAAATCCCACCAGGTGTTGCTAGTTAAACTCAGTTCCCCGTGACCTTAAATTTCATATGGACGACAAAAACTAACGTTTGTCAACACACAAATTTGTAATGTTTGTACAGGAAAACTCTGCTATACGGTAAACAATGAGGTCACGTGGGACCGCCTCTCTTATAAATTATGTCCCTTTATCTCTAGTGAGGACGCCCATTGATCATATCATGTCATTGAAAATACTGAAGTGAATTGATTCACTGAACTTTCACCATATTGTGACAATAAAAATTCATAATAATGACAACCGTTTGAAAATAATGAATGTTTGATTTTTCTACATGTAACAATTATTTTAGCAGTGTTAGATAATCATAGAAAAACATAAACAAAGATATAAATAAATGTGACTATTCTCTGTGAATTAATACATATATACCAAGGCAGGCTAGCACTAAATACTGAAATAGAAAATATTAAATAATCTTATTATTTATACTGTAAATATGGACATATAAAAATGATAACAATATTTAAAATATAGTTATTTGCTACTTTAGTTTTAAGAGAGTAGGAGTATGGTAAACAATACAAAAGGTATCAATTCACAGCAAACTAAGAAATGAAATGAAATGGGGTTTAACTTCCTACTGTTATGCACCTAACCTGGGATAATGGAAGACGAACATAAGCCATACAGTGTGCTATGAGGGAAATTTTGCCCGGTCAGCGGCGCTACGGCCTACTGCCAGGAGATCTTTTTCCGAGCATGCTAATGTGTACATGACACCTTGGCTTTTTGTCCAATCTGAATGACTAGACAGCTGTCCTTGTCAGGCCCCCTATTCTTCATCACTAACAAGGAGGTGAAACAACGCCGGAAAATCGAGATAAACTTTCTCCGCAAAAGCAGGATCGAACACTTGACCTCCAGGCTAGCGAGCCAGGGCCTTACCCACGTGATCCCCCCCCAATTCCAAACAATAGTTACTTCTGCATTAAAACATTAATTAACAACCTACCTTGAATTTAGGATAATCATTCATTAGAATCGTGACTATTCCAACATATGGCAGAAAACTGAAATCATAAACATAACTCAAAATGTAATACATGTATATGATTGTGAGGTTTTTAGTTTTTTTACTTTTACTCTGAAGTGTAAGATTGACAATGGATGCAGGCCACCAATTACTTCCCCAAATCTTGGTACCCAGAATGAAGTTCATGTTATTAAAACCTCTTTCTTATCACTTTGCCCATTCTGTGGGGGAATTTTGATTGACTTTTGTCTTGAACCAAAGAAGAGAGTTTTGATAAATATTTTTTTAAAAGTTTTGGTGAATATTGATGATTTAGGGGAGGAAGAATAACTGAATTTTTAAAGAGATTGGTTCAAGTTATGGATGTATGGAGAATAGTTATATGTTGAGTACTGACTATACATGCTACTTCCAATTTGTGTATCTCAATATCTCCACGGTCAACCTCATTGACACTAAACAGTGACAGATCTAGCTCAGTCTGAGGTAGAGAGCAGAGTTCAGGCTAACAATAGTTTGGGGAAAATTAGAGTTGGGCACAGGGAAGAGAATATCATGAAGTCAATGGGAATACTATTGGTGGTCTGCATCCTGACATTTTGAGTTACATCCATTGACATGGAAATAAATGAGCAATGATGCATTGATGAAGTTAGATGTACAGCACAATTCGTATAGATATTGAAAGATAGTAAGCTGGCACTGCCAGGCAGGATACGCCCACATTTTCGAGAGATGGTTAGAGAACAAGCAAAACCGAAAGTGATTTTTCCTACAATCAAAGGCTATAATTCATTAAATTACAATTTGATATGCGCAAATATCGAAACGAATCAAGATCTTTAGGTTATAAACATGCATTTCAAGTTTCATCAAAATCAAATCAAAATTGTGACCTATAGGCCTACTGGGTCCACAACCTTGATATACCATATTTTAACACTATTAGTGTACAAACGGCGGACATTTTGTCTGGCAATTATGATCCGATTTCCCTGAAATTCAAACTCAACCTTCGGTATGGTGGAACGGTGATAGAGTCAAGCGTTTTTTTAAATCTGATAATAATCGTAACCTCCAGAGGGACCATAGGCGATTTTTCGGGCAATCAGGGGCCATAATTCAGAAAGTTATGATCTGATATGTGCAAATAACGAAAGAAACCAAGATCTTTGGGTTATAACCATGCATTTTAAGTTTTATCAAAATTGAATCAAAATTGTGACCTATACAATACAGGGTCCACAACCTTGATATACCATTTTTTAACAGTATTTGCGTACGAATGGCGGCCATTTTGTATGGCAATTTTGGTCCAATTTTTCCGAAATTCAAACTCAACCTTCCTTAAGGTGTAACGGTGATATAATCAAACGATTTTTTAAATCAGATAATAATTATGACCTCCAGAGGGACCACAAGCTAAACGAAGCGATTTTGCGTATAATCTGGGGCCATAATTCAGAAAGTTACGATCCGATATGCGCAAATATCGAAAGGAACCAAGATCTTTGGGTTATAACCATGCATTTCAAGTTTCATCAAAATCGAATTAAAATTGTGATCTCTACAGGGTCCACAACCTTGTTATACCATTTTTTAACAGTATTCGCGTACAAACGGCGGCCATTTTGTATGGTAATTTTGGTCCGATTTTTCCGAAATTTGAACTCAACCTTCCTTAGGGTGTAACGGTGATATAATCGAACGGTTTTTCAAATCGGATAATAATTGTGACCTCCAGAGGTACCATGAGCTAAAATAGGTGATTTTTCGGACAATCAGGGGCCAAAATTCAGGAATTTACGTTCCGATAGGAGCAAATTACCGAAAGGAACCAAGATCTTTAGGTTATAAACATGCATGTAAAGTTTCATAAAAATCGGTTCAAAATTGTGACCTCTATAGGGTCCACAAGCTACAAACGTGATTTTACGTACAATTAGGGGCCATAATCCATGAAGTTTTGATCCGATACATGCCAATATCAAAAGCAGCCGAGATCTTTCGGGGATAAACCTATATTTCAAGTTTCGTCAAAATCGGACAAGAATTGTGACCTGTAGAGAGTCCACAAACAATTGTGGACGGACGGACGGACGTCCAGACGGACAGGGGCGACGACATAATACGTCCACGGTTTTAGTGGCAGCCGTTTTATAAAAATTTTTAAACACATGAAAATGTGGGCGTATAAAAACAGCATAACCTTTATCACAGGAATGCATATTTTATAAATTCATAAAATTGTTATTAAAAAATACCTATTCTCTATCAATGATAATTGTTTAAATAAACATTAAGCCTCCACTCTATTATTACAGAGGCTACATACCCTCTAGCTCTTCCAACTACATCCTTTTTTTCTAACCATAACTGTCCTGGTGCATATAAACCTCTATCATCTACAGAATTATTATCACCTTTAGTTAAAAACTTCAGTTCCCCATTCTCTCTATAAAATATAATAAATTACATATATATTTAATGTGAAACTATAACTTTGAATTTTGCCTTCTTGTTACTATAAAAACTGACAGTAAAAATTATAACCAAAGTACAAATATATAGTAAAATTGCCTCCTTATCCAGACTATTGAGCTTCACTTAAAGATAATCACTTGAAAAATAATAGAAGCTTTATTTACTCCATGTCTCAATTATGGCTTAATGATAATAGTGCTACGCTACAGTATTAGTGAAGCTATGTGAATGTACTTTTATTTTAAAAACAAAAATTCAAAGATTGCATACATCTTTATTTTATAGGTAAACATTCACAAAATTTTCAGATGATAAAGGGGCACAACTCTTGTATAAAAAAAGATCTGATCTGGCAGCCCAGAATTTCAAATACGTGTAACTATCTTATACAAAATAAAGTATTCATCAGCTAGGATTTACTAGTAACATGTACACAAAATGTGACTCTCAACTTACTTTTCGTGGATTTTAAGAACTCTGTGAACAATTGGGATGTCTCGTCCTTCTATTTTAAATACAACAATTTCTCCAACTCTGATAGCTTCTTCTTGATGATTGGTTAAAAGTAATAGATCACCACGGTAAAAGGCCGGCTCCATACTTCCACTGAAAGCATAGTTAATATCTTAAATCATTTGAATTTCCTATCATGATATGCCTTACATTCTACATGATTTATTTAATCTTAAATACTAAGGAGGAAACCATTCTGAGTCGGTATCTACCCATGGCTTGGGTTATGGTAATGGAATAGAATGATTACATTTTTAAGGTAATGGCTGTGTAATGAGTAGTGAAAGTAATGTAATTAATTACATTCCCAAAATCATGTAATGGCTAATTATATTTCAATTACATTAATTTATGGTACATATAAATATATCCAATATGACAAGCCTCAAATTGTATAGGTCTAAAAGAAGTCAATTAAGTGTATCTGACACAAATCCAATTTATTATAATTAAATTAAAAAAACTGATTTAATTCAGGTTTTGACACTGTCTTTTAATACTCTTTATTTTAGACCTAAAAGGTGGATTTCTGAAATGATGTATATTATAGTCAAAGATTAGTGGTAATTTGCAGACAATCACCCAACACAGTCCATCAATTAATCAATCGATCTGTTAGACAAATTAAAACATACCTGAGTACAACAACTATAGGACTTTCACTGCCAGTAACAACCATCAAACCCTTCCATATCATTAAAGCTGAAGATACTATCATACCAAAATTAAGAACTTGATAATACAGCTGAAAAATACAGATAAACATGTAAATGAAAATTATTTATTTGCAGAGAAAGAGAGAGAGAGAGGGAGAGAGATAGGGTTTAGCATCTTAACACAAACTTAAAACTAGGTCATTTTGGGACTAACAAATGGTTCAATTTTATTTCAAGTAGCTTGCTAATGAAAGCTAGAATTTTTTATGTATATCAATCACATTTTGAATTCTTTACACATTCCATTCTGTTATCGAAAGGTCAAGATCTCCAAAATCCTTATTGCGCTTTCAGGGGCCAGAGTGGCATTGACCGAGAAAGTTCATCGGGACGTGGTTTCCACTTATCAATGGTGCAGGATGTAGAGTCTAACAAGGACAGCTGTCTAGTCATTCGAATGGAGCAAAAAAAACGAGGTCCCGTGTACAGATTGGTGTGCACTTAAAAATTGGAATTCAGTATAAGATTAAGAGTAGGTCATAGTGTCACTGTCTGAGCAAAATTTCCCTCATAGCACATTGCATGGCATATACTGTCTTCAGCTGAACAGTAGGACGTTGTCGTTAAACACCAATTCATTTCTCAATAACCTGGAGGTCATGTGTTAAATGACTCCATTGGTCGTGGTGCAGGAAAAAAAAGATCCTGTGCAGATGGAATTCGATATAAAAGTAGGCTGTAGAGTCGCTGACCAGACAAAAATTCCCTGATAGTACACAGTATGGCCTATGCCCGTCTGTATTGGCCCAGAAGGAGCAGAACAGTAGAATGTTAAACCCCATTTCATTTCTTATTGCTCTTCCATAAATCTTAAAACATCTATTGACCTAACTCAATGAGAGATTGTCAAATCTGTCTTGAATTTTGCATATGGTAATCACAATCTAATTTGATACTGTATAGAAATTTTATGGCAAATCAGAACTTCTGTAAATTTTGTCCTAACTGGTGCAGATCTCCAAATCATTATTTCATTTTAAACATCTATCTATGTACCGTATACAATCTTATCTGATACCCGTACCTCTAATTTGAATGTCTCTGATATACTGCATGGTCAAATTAAGGTCTTTTATATATGTATGTGATCGTAACATCTTTATCTCAGAATTATAGAGACTTTACACAAGATATTTCGGTAAAAGGGACATTAAATAAAGCTATTACACATACATAAGACTGATTCACACATATCTATATTATAGTATAGGCCTATATGTATATGTTTTACACTACGTTTTATCATTCATTGTCAGTCATTTCTTTTCTGTAAGTTAAAGTGGCGCATCTCAAATAAGCAGTACCGGTAATAAAATAAATATTAGTACATGTATATAATAGTAATATTTATTAGTAATCCTTATAAGACATATAGAAATAGATTGCACTAAAAATAAACACACTTTATGGATATACTACTTCTGAATTTTATTAACATGCTACGTTTCAATACACATACAGGTATCGTTATCAAGCAAATAACGATACCTGTATGTGTATTGAAACGTAGCATGTTAATAAAATTCAGAAGTAGTATATCCATAAAGTGTGTTTATTAATATTTATTAGTGATTTAAAACTAAAAAAAAAGGAAGGAAGATAAAATTAGTACGAATTCGACCATATGATATACAGATGATATTGCCAATGCGGCTATGCCATATGTCCATGGCATATCATTCATATGAGATTGGCATATGTGAACGTTCACAGTTCACGTGTTTTGTTTACGTGAAAATCAAATTCATCAACAATTGCCATTTTACTGTTGTAAAGTCCTCAAATATCTATGTACCGTATACAATCTTATCTGATACCCGTACCTCTAATTTGAATGTCTCTGATATACTGCATGGTCAAATTAAGGTCTTTTATATATGTATGTGATCGTAACATCTTTATCTCAGAATTATAGAGACTTTACACAAGATATTTCGGTAAAAGGGACATTAAATAAAGCTATTACACATACATAAGACTGATTCACACATATCTATATTATAGTATAGGCCTATATGTATATGTTTTACACTACGTTTTATCATTCATTGTCAGTCATTTCTTTTCTGTAAGTTAAAGTGGCGCATCTCAAATAAGCAGTACCGGTAATAAAATAAATATTAGTACATGTATATAATAGTAATATTTATTAGTAATCCTTATAAGACATATAGAAATAGATTGCACTAAAAATAAACACACTTTATGGATATACTACTTCTGAATTTTATTAACATGCTACGTTTCAATACACATACAGGTATCGTTATCAAGCAAATAACGATACCTGTATGTGTATTGAAACGTAGCAAAACTAGCATGTTAATAAAATTCAGAAGTAGTATATCCATAAAGTGTGTTTATTAATATTTATTAGTGATTTAAAACTAAAAAAAAAGGAAGGAAGATAAAATTAGTACGAATTCGACCATATGATATACAGATGATATTGCCAATGCGGCTATGCCATATGTCCATGGCATATCATTCATATGAGATTGGCATATGTGAACGTTCACAGTTCACGTGTTTTGTTTACGTGAAAATCAAATTCATCAACAATTGCCATTTTACTGTTGTAAAGTCCTCAAATATTTCTTTCGGTTTTACAACTGGAATATTTACCTGTCTTTTATTCATGCGACGGACTTCGTCCAAGAAATCCATATTTAATAACCCAGACATTGTGTACAAATGCCGTGAAATGGAAGTAAAATTTTCTTAATTTTATTTTTTCGACGAGTTATGTCCCCTTATTAAAATATTAATTTCATTTCTGGACTAGGACTTTATCTAGCTTATTCTTGGGAAATCTTCAACTTAAGAAATGATATTTTCTAGTAAATTTGGCTTAATAAATAAATTGGTAAATATATAAACTTCAAAATCTAATTAAATAATAACCTTTTTATATTCTGTATTTTCAAAGGGTGGTGTATTTGGGATGTAAAACATGGTATGATCCAAGTACAACATTTTGTAATATTTAATTAGATACATTACCCAGTCCAAAGAGTAGCCGATGACGTTTGTTATAGCGGTGCACACAAAGCACGCTACATTGGAGACGGTCTAGGTCATTCCAGCACCTAATGATGTAATGTGGTTAGGGTAAGGGTTAGGACTTGAAGGTTTTGTAAAGGTATAGAGATGTAAACAGGTATGGCGCTTACCCAAACGCTGGACAAAGCCTACCCCTTACCGAGCCTACAATTCACATATGACGTCATATGAGCTAGACCGTCTCTGAAGTAGCGTTCTGCGGGAAACAATAATGTCTATATTAGCCCTACAATGATCTGGAAAACCAAGTCTAGTTGTCGTGTCGCTTTGTAAAGCCGGCACGAATCGGAAGTTCTTGTCTGCATGAAAGTGTTAAGATGAAAGCAGTAACTTTTCTCTGTCTTGTCTGCTTCACATATTTATTAGCAGCTGAGAAAAATACTGATGAAAAGGTTGAAGAAAAAGATAAATGGAAGAAGAAGAAATTACAAGACTACACTGAAGCTGATTTAGAAAGGTTATATGATCAGTGGGAGGTAAGAATGAGAATCAACAAAAAAAAAGGGGGGCGTGGTAAACTGTAAACATTAATTAAGAAGATGAACAATGAAAATGTATGAATGATGATGTAGATACTGCATTGATATATTTTGGTCTTTGAGATTCAGTGTTAGCTAGGAAAACATTGATTTTGTTAGACTTTAGACCATAGTTATCAGTAGGCCTCTCCAAATTTATTAAAGGTTAAATTTTATTTATTTGCCAGTGCAAAAGCCAAAATTGTCTTAAGAAATATTTATATTTATACAGGGCGACAAGGGCAAAAGTTGGGAAAATAGGTGCATTCTGTCATAAAAGTATGTATTAGTGACTGAATGAATTAATGCGGCATACAAACAATGCAAATATAGAACTTAGAAGGGAAAAATCCCAAATACGCTAATACCAGTGTATGTTTTATGAATATATGATATATCTGTGTATGATTGCTTTAAATCTAAAACACCATTTGAAGTTTCCCATATGTTTAGTTTTATTGTTCCTAGGCTCAAAACCAAGCGAACCAAAAATATTGTGAATTTTATTATTTAAATTTGAACCGAGTATGTTACCAAAGGGTTGTATAATGTCCATTTCAATCACATTGCCAGAGATATTCATAATTATTCAGAATAAACCCCACGAACATCAGAATTTTCCAGATGATTCATAGTCATAGGCTGTGGGCAGTGCCATGGTGCAAAATGCTTGATAGATAACATGAATTCCCATGCGTAGTACTCATGGTATAAATGTTTTCTGATCATCAGAATTCTGTAAAATTTTCACCTGAAGTCCAGGAAATGGCACGCCAGGGACTTAAGGTTCAAATATTTATCCAGAGTGGGTTATCGGCTTGTTGCTGCATCACTTGTATTAGGGGCCTGTGCATCAGTCAGTCTTACCCCCCAACATCGCAAACCAAATTGATATGTCTTTAGAAATAATATATTTCTAATTGATGACATCAATTCTGGATGCTTGATCTATTAACTTGATTTTCCAATTGTTGCACAGATTTATCGTATCATATAGGACTCTGATGAAGATGAATTAGAAGAAGATGAAAAACCAGAATGGAAAAAAGAGCCGCCGAAAATTGATATGTCACAAATAGATCCTTCAAATCCTGAAAGTATGCTAAAGATGAGTAAAAAGGGGAAAACACTGATGATGTTTGCCACTGTTTCAGGTCAGTATACTCTACAATTATAAAGGAGAAATAGCCCTTGTTTAATTATGCAAATCAAATGTGAAATATAAAGAAATAGCTTATTTACCTCGCCCGAAAGTTTCAATTTATAAGACGTTTGGAAATGATCACCCAAAGAGTTGCTTTTTATAAATTTATGTGATAAACTCTAAAATTCTATTACACACGACACACGTATAGTGGAAAGTTATCATTGGGCACACATTTAAATAATAGCTATTCAGGTTTATCCTGGACACAAGAAGAGTTTTAGTCAAGAAGCTTGTCTCCACATGGTGTACCTGACAACTGGATGTTGGTATTAATAAGCACATTTAAAGATAGGTTCCCAGAAAAGTATTTATCGGGTGGTTATTTCCAATAAAGTTATGGCAAATTTGGTATATATATATTGAAAGTATAGATACCCAATCTTACTTGAAAAATACTGGACCCGAAAAAAAAACATGGGGCAAGCACTTGGCAATATTGTCAGGATATCACTAACTGACAATTCGACTGTTTTCTGCCAGCTTATTGTGTGCTAGCTTAAGTGAGGGAGCGTTTGTTATTTCTTGATCAAATGATTTAAAGGTGGTTTTGAGAACATTGGTGGTGTCAACGGCGGAAAAAGAAGTTAACAGAAATAATAAAAAATTTAATTAGGCCTCAATACATATGGTAAATGTACAGTAAGTAATTATGATAGATACATTCTGAAAAATGGAATCTTCCACAGTGAAGCTAAGTTGACAATTGCGTCTAACAACAGCTATAGGTATTCCCGGCGAAAAAAAAGTTTTGAAAGGGAATTGAAGCAAATTTTGATAGATTTGTTACTTTGAATATGTTTTTAGTCAAAATATATCATAAAATCACAAAGTTTTTATGTGGATGTATCTTTAACAAGGTCCTAAACTTTGCTTGACTTTTTATGTTCTTAAAAGTTTCTGGGTAAACAATTAACAAGAGCAATGACAATAATTCTGCGTCATATAATTGAGAGTTGAATTGGACAAAAGAATGTAATTACACTTATGTCATTTTTCTAGGTGATCCAAATGAGAAAGAGACAGAAAAAATTACCCAGTTATGGCAGAGCAGTTTATTTAATGCTAATATAGAGACACAAAGGTATTTTTACAGAACAAATTTATATTAACGTAGGATGTTACACCATTTCATTTACATAAAATTCCCTTGCCTAAATAGTTTACTTGAATCTGGATCCGAAACACACATGTACCAATAATTCCAATAGTCATCTTGATTATAAATCCTTTTTTAGAGAGACATTATCAAATTAAAGCATTCACACTACGGGTTGAGATACATATAGATGATTTATAAAAAAAGATATTTTATACATTAGGAACTAATCCATTCACATATACCCTATGTAAAAAAGTAACTCAGCGAACTTAAACACACATACTTGAAGTAAATAATCTATCAGGAATCCGTGTTCAGCCGAGATAGCTTCTCACCTTCTTAGACAAGTGCCAACCTCTTACAGGGTGTGCATGCATTGTTAGCTATTATGTATCACCCGCAAAAGCAGAATAGTTAAGCTACCTTAGTTAGAAGTCTGAATTTGTTAGAAGTCTGAATTTTAAGCTATGGTAGCTTAGATTGTAATTGGGTGATTTCAGATAAACCAATCTAATCAAAACACAGATCCTATTTCGTTTCATTGTTTATAGTTCAAAATTTTGTTTTACTAGTCTTCACAACACTAGGATCTGGTGTTCTAGTTGATGTGATGAATTAGCCAATGGAACAGTCTGTTACAGCAAATTCTTAGCGTGCTCTGCACAGAATTGTGGGTAAACCCCTAGAAACGTCAATGCTGATTGATTAATCAATGTCTGACGTCATAGGGTCAAAAGCTGCTTAAAGTATATGACGCTTGTTGCTACCTCACATTTTTTAGCCTTCAGAATCTCTAGAGGTCAAAAGCTGCTTAAAGTATATGACCCTTGTTGCTACCTCACACTTTTTAGCCTTCAGAATCTCTAGAGGTCACAATTTTTATCTGATCAAAAAAAACCTGTTTAAATTAACGCCTCTAGAAGTTTATCCGATCTTGATGAAACTTAAAATATATTTATATCTAAAAGAACTCAGTTCCTTTGGATATTCATGCAAATTTGGTCGTAATTTGATTATGATCCCTGGTACAAAAAATTGTGTTTTTATATAGCCTGTTCTCTGTCCATCTCTTGCAAAATGTGGGCGTATCTTGCTTGCAACTACTGGTTATTATACTGTATACATGTATTTTTCAGGTATATTGTTGGGGCGAACCGTGCTATTTTCATGTTAAAAGATGGAGCCAAAGCTTGGGAAATCAAAGATTTTCTTATTCAACAAGATAGGTGTCTTGAAGTCACTATTGATAACCAAAACTATCCAGGAAAGGGAGCTAAAAATGTAAGTAATGATATAAAAAGTTTTCTTAGAAATAAGATAATTTTACCTATGAATTGCCATAAATTCCAACTACTGTACTGTACTATATTGTTATAGCTTTACTTGAGGGAATATCTAAACACTTTGCAGTACTTTGTTATCTTTTATTATACATGTATTCTTAATTTAATTTAGGAAAACAAGACTGCTAAAAAAGACAAGAGTGCAACCAAGAAGGGAAATAAATCGCCAAATGATATTAAAAAAGAAGAGCTCTGAAAGCTTAGACTACAGAATGGTGAAATTGATAGTGAAGAAATAGTACTTCAGTGTTGTGCTTGACAGTATTACATTCCTCAAGTGCCTTTCTACTTTGATATTGTGGTGTTATTAAATGTAGGCTACTGTGTACTTATTGGAATTATTATCAAAATTTAAAAAACAAGCTAAACATTCTAGTCAATTAGCTCAGGACACGTGTGGTAGCAAAATTTTAAATAATCCAAAAACTTGTGGCCGAGTATTATTATTTGAGGGATGAATCTGGTCCCATTTTGGACATGGGAGCCTTGGTTGTTTACCTTTAATTAGTAGAATAGTAGATCTCTTGTTTATTTATGACATTAATGCCCTCAGAAAGAGAAAACATGCAGTGCTAGGTGTAGGCATAAGCTAGCAAGCCGCAGGAACCTCACGTCCCAGAGCCTCTTAAAATTTCAGAATTCTTGTTTGCTTTTAAATTTAATGTTACTTGACATTAGAAAATAACCTGTATTACAAATCTTTATATAACTCCGGATTTCACAAAGTCTAAATTCGGCACAGACTGACAAAAAGAAAAAAGTTTTGCAATTTGTATTATGCAATGACCAAATTATGACAAATTTGATAAAACTAAGGAAGTAAATATTGATGCCAAAAATATATTTGTACATGAATTCAATACATTAATTGTGTTTTCAAATTATTAGCCATTGTAGTGGACATGTTCAACTTTTTTGCCAAAGTTCAGCCTAAAAGATTTGTTCTTTTGATGGATAGTATATATATATATATATGATTGGTATGTAAGAAATAGCAGGTTGTGGAAATATATTACATAATGGGTAAAACAGACAACACATAAACATAAATAGTTATAACTTCGCCAAAAGTAAGATTTCAATTTAGAATTACCTCTAGGATAAGACAAGAAATAAATCCATCATGAAATAAATGCGACCTAAAGAGGGACATTATAAGTCTGTATTGACTGGGTTTATTGTTTTCTTAAAATTTTAAACTACAAACTTATAAGCCAGACAGGAAAATGACACATTTCATTCATTAATATTATATTTTTAATCACTTTTGATGAGATAACTGCTCTGTACTCACATAAGACAATAAAAATGCATATTGATTTTCTTGTTTTACAAAAATTGGTTGGAAGCCTTGGTAAAACATTATGTATGAATCACTTCTGATATTTATAATGGACTCCATATTTGTTATTCATTCTATCAAATGTATATTATTATTGTAATCCTTCAGTATAAATGTTAGTTTAATATGCGATATAAAACATCAATTAACCCTTTGGACACCTTGAATGACATTAAAAGACTATACTATTAACAAGCCTCCCTAGGTAAAATAAGACCCATTTCTTGTACTATAATGATCCCTAAAGCAGCCAGTATTATTTCCACCACAGGTACCAGTTTGTTAATGATTGTCCAAAGGGTTAATATTTTATAATCATGTCATTTTCATTATCTTTTAATTCATCTTTATTTTGGCATTTGTTGATATTAGTAGATCTGATAGCTTTCCTATTTTGTTATGTTTGTAATAAAAAAATTTGAAGAGTACAGTATGTTATTTTGGCAAGACTGTCACAGTGAAATTAACTCTGTTTACATTAAAGTTTTTTTTAAGTGAACCAGGCACAGCACGGTTAATTTTTTGGTAGATAGAGAGAGAAATGGGGTTCAACGCCCATTCGGGGTTTAATTTTATTCAATAATTTGTTTGCGTGTAGGGGTCTTTAGCAGAGGGGGGTAAACCGGAGAAAACCAAATGAGGTTGGACGGGCGACCCCACTCCTTGCCACGTACAACCAGGGATTATTTTTTGGTACTATGAACGGTTGGAACAAAAGCTTGCAGTACTCAGTACTGTGTCTATCTGGCCCACTGAAGTGAGGTGGTCTTGACACGGTTAAATTTTTTAATAGTGTAAACGCTATTCGGTCCGGGCATGGTTTCAGTACCGATTACTAATTATGTGCTAAACAAACCTTGGGTCTTTTTCCCCCCTATAAATTCAAAGTAAATCAACCGACAGGATGACAGAATTGTTTTCATCCAGGTAATTTGCATAGGGACAAGTTCATTTGGCGTGCATGGCCAATTCTGAGAAATGTTATTTTAGAGTAATGTAAACGGGTAAATTTCTTGAAATTTAACGTGGCCTGGTAAGGTGCCGAGAACCGCATACTTATTGCGGCCAAGTGTAATAGACAGTGTCCTAATATTTTAGTATGTATACAAGAAGGTTGATTATTACCAAACATCACATTGCCCTATCTTTTGCACTATTACTACTTGCTGTATTGCAATATCTCAATATATTGAGATGGAGATATATGAACATAGGGGTATATATATACAGGTTTACTATAACGGTATTGTTTATTGGGGTATATATTCTATAACTATTATTACTAGTATACAAGTTACTTGTTTTTGATGTACTTGCTATAAATAACAACTAGAGGTTTACTATAACGATTAGGCCCACTTACCGGTATTGTTTATTGGGGTATATATTCTATCCGGTATTGTTTATTGGGGTATATATTCTATAACTATTATTACTAGTATACAAGTTACTTGTTTTGGATGTACTTGCTATAAATAACAACTCATTAAATTATGATTACAATATATTTATGTGTATATATTAATAGTACATATATATATATATATATATATTTAGGATATATCCAATACACAAGATCCATAACAAATATCTAGACAAAATAATCCAATCAAAATGTTTGACACATTCAAACATTCTGAAACAAAAAAAGAATACCTGTCCACAATTTTTACACTGAAACAAATCTGCCAATGGAGTTTTATTTGGTGTAAAGAGCCATTTTCTATTAAAATGTGTGTTTCCTACTATAGTATATGGCAGAATGTTCTTAATAATTATTATATTATTATTCAGAATAATACAGTTAATACCTGATAAAAGTCTCCATTTATACAGCATATTACTAGGATCTTATTCCTGAGCGATTCTGCACACAATAATTTACTAGGAAAGATAGCAAGTTCAAATGTGCAATGCAAATCACACATGCAGATATCTATCTATGAGACAATGTTTCTAAAGTGACAATATATGGTCTAACATTTGTATTCAGGATTCTCTGAAGGACTGGGCATCAATACCTAATTAAAGCCTTGATGTGCCACACACCAATGATCATTTTCCTTCTTTAAATTTAACATAAATAAAGACTTTAATGTTATGTATTTATATTATAATGGACAAATATTTTCAACTTTTTTTTTCATGCTAATGTATGAATAAATATAAACACATGAATTATTGTTTCGATAGTACAGCCAAAGTTTAATTGATGCTATATTAAACTCATATAAATGATCAGCAGATTGATTCACAAATTCAATGTGCTTTCAAGCAAGCTCCTGAATCTTATTTTGTAACAAATCATTCTATCATATATTGAATCCTAAAAGAAACAAATTCTAAATTATCTTTTGTATAATAAATGCTAAGCAAAATGTCCCTTTTAGATTTCCTCCCCACCAAGTTAGCTTTATATTGTTTAGTCTCTAATAATTCTCTGGTTAACTTTAGCAAATGAATTTTATGAAATACAATTCTAAAAAGTTTATAAAAGGTTTTAAATACAAGCACTGTGATGCATGGGTTTGGACAAAACTGATAAAATTGGTAAACTTTAGAAGTTATAACAAAATGTACACTTGAAAAAACTTACATAACATGTATATAAAATTATAGTAAATCATAACAATTTGATCATATGCTTGACTACATTTAAATAGTTCATATTTCTTTCAGTAAAAGTAACAAACTTTTTACTGAAAACTTACAAATATGTATACATACATCATAACTTACATTTAAACAAATATTGACCACAATCTTCAAAGAAATCTTTAACATTTTTTCATTTAATTGAATACATAATTAATGTTTTATTAATTAATCAATACGAACAATTCACCTACACAGTGTATACCTACAATAAATAATGTATAAATTTTTCAAACATAGATGATGTGGTATCTTTTTTATAAATTGATGTCACAAACTTTTGTTTAGAATTCTTTATGGTATGTTTTTAAAGATAACATCACCCTTCTGTGTTAAAAAGCATTTGACCAGCATGGACGGTACCTTGATGTTCTATAAGTTATTATTTAATAATAGGTTTATGACATATTTTCTTTCTTACCATGAATATATTATACCATTTTTACTACACTTTTCTTTATAGTACATTTGGATGATATTAATAAGATATGTGAATCATACCATTATCTTAAAGTATTGTCACTAATACAGTTGTATTTAATTAAAGTCATAATGCAAGCTACAAACAAGAGTGATAAACAACCAACACAAAGACCTACATATTTTATATTGAAATCTACATATATGGCATAATAGTATTAATTATCACTTACAAATAACATGTCACTCTACTCTTTGGCAGTTAGCATTTCTAAAGAGGCCCCCTCACTATCAACAAGAAAAGATTTTTTATCTTTAGAGGCATAATATCCACAATAACCTTAGATTCGTCTCATCATTGAAAATTCAAGCACTGGTCGACTAAAAGCAAACAATTTAGCGTTGAGCATGAACTTGACTCCTTGAAAGCCATAACAGGCTGATTCTTACAATGACTGCATCTCTTGAAAATTTCAATTTATTTATGAAACCTTAATTAAACACAGATGATGAAATTGTAGTTAAACGGCACTCCTTTAATATGTGTTATCTTTCTAAATTGATATTCAAAGTATATTAATAACTATGCATACCTGTAATTTGTGTACAAAAAAAAGTAATTACACCAGCCTCCAAGTTCTCTAAAACATTATACTAATAAATTTAGACCAACTGCTGGATGCGTGTCTAGGTCTCATAATTCATTATTACCGGGATTATCAAGGATTATCAAGGATTATCAATGTAAAGTTACACACAGACAATGAGATGGTGATAACGAACAACTATCCATAAATCTTCACAATATTTAACTTTTAAGCGTTTTTTATCAAAACATTAATTCACAAAACACAGTACAACACTATGTTGAGCATTTAAATTTAAACTCGATGTTACGAAAATTTATGTAATATTTATATTGAACTTGGTTTTGGTATTCCCATAATAACCTAAATTAACAAAAACAAAATGGAGGAAACAGGAAATTCGTAACAATAATCAGTGACTTAAACTTTGGTAAAAATAAAGAATAAATCAGCTTATGGAAGACAACACTGTAACAATATAATCTAGAAGCAAGAAATGTACGAGTTGGTAAAGCAAAACTCTCCCAACAAATAAAGAACATAAACAGATAGTTAACATAATGGTAAAATGAAAGTAATTTTTCCGTATGCTGTAATACTAATGGACCATTTATGAAGAAATATACTACTACCCAGTAAATGTTTACTGGAATTGTCAACAACAGATCCAAGATATATGCAATTTTTTAACACTTATAAAAGAGGACACTTTGGAAGTCATTTTTAAAAAAAATTTAAACTGTTGTTATTATGCAACAAAAGTCATTTCTTATATATTTAATTCAAATAGCACTATCTTAGTACAAAATACATGATTTAATTTTCTAGCATACATTCTAACGGACAATATACCTTCAATGAAGTTTAGAATTAGGTGAAAACATGGCAGAAAATTGTGTGTTATTAACTATATTATTATTATCAATTTAATAGATCAAAAAAGTTCTTACATTGTCGTTGTATTGAAATACCATAGATAATCCATAAAGGTCAGCATATAAAGTACGCTCATACCAAGTGCTGTTATATACAGTTAGATGGGTTTTATTACCTACGTCCTACAGTGTCAATCAATATTAGAATCTAAATACTGAAATGTTTCAAGGTAATTATAAGCCTACTATGTTAATGCGAGGAAAGACATTTCGATCAGTTATGTATGTGAAAATACAATACCCTTCCCATTACTAAAATCGGTCCATTCTTAAAGCTGAACTCCGGTTACAAAAATATCGAAATATTTGAATTAAAAAAAAGTTAACGCCCCCAAGCCGCCATACTTGTTGCAAACTTTGAAACAAAGATGGTGGATATGGAGGCTTATGACCTGGAGAGGTTAGCTGATCTCACTTCCAGTTCGTTTCTAGTCAGTCAGGTGTAGACATCAGGCTTCATTCGCATACACGCTTCACTGATTTCTCTATTTTCCCCCCAACAGTGAGTGACTCGCTGACATTATACCAACTTATTGAAGATTGCAAAATGCCTGATAAGGTAAGTCTGTAAATAATTTTATAAACTGTGTCTACTGCAATAGCCGCCTAAGCTTTACTCTAAAACAAAAGATACAACATATGACTTACCCAGATAGTTTAGATAAGATTTTCACATGTCACCATAGTTTTGTTTGCCGCCCCAAAAATGTAGTTATATCCCTTGGCCTTGATCTTTTTCGCGAGCAAACTACAATCTGTTTATTGCATAATATTAGTTATAATTACACTGGACATTATAGTGCGATAACATATTTGATGATTTACATATATGTGTAAGATATTCACAAGAGACGTGGCAATAATAATATGGACCTTATATATTATAAGGTCCATGATAATTATGAAGAAGACAATAGGTGATTTGTTTTTGTTGAAAATTCCAGGTTGAAGTAAGACATCTTTCGCATCTTTTGTTTTAGAGTAAAGCTTAGGCGGCTATAATATTGCAGTAGACACAGTTCATATAATATTTTACAGGCTTACCTTATCAGGCATTTTGCAATCTTCAATAATTTGGTATAATGTCAGCGAGTCACTCACTGTTGGGGGGAAAATAGAGAAATCAGTGAAGCGTGTATAAGAACAAAGCCTGGTGTCTGCACCTGACTGACTAGAAACGAACTGGAAGTGAGATCGACTAACCTCTCCAGGTCATAAGCCTCCATATCCACCATCTTTGTTTCACAAGTTGGCAACAAGTATGGCGGCTTGGGGGTGTTAACTTTTTTTTTATTTAAATATTTCGGTATTTTTGTAACCGGAGTTCAGCTTTAAGTGTATATGAAAACAAATGAAAGATTATCAATGTTCTACATGTCCTAAATTCCAACAAGTTTCTACTTTCATTTATCTTAATCTCAAATGCATAATTAAGGCTGATAATTTGAGTAGAGAATCAGCAGATCAATTCCAGCATTTTATCACTCATCTAATTGTTCTATAAATAAACTCATCCAAGAGTATTGACTACAATAATGTTTTTATACATTATAAACTGTTTCAAGTTATAAACTTATCAGTCTACCCTGTGTGTCCTCACTATAAATATTGCATCATTCTAATATAGATGTCCTGATTAGCAAGTTTACAGCTAAGTTTGCTGACAAAATTAAACTATACTGTGACCTAATGTTTGTTTTTTCAAATACAAATAATAAAGGACTGCATTAACCATTGTATTGGATGTACAAAAACAATTACAGAGACCGGCTCTAAAACATTTTAAGTCATAAAAGATAGAATCTTGAGACAACATAAATCATTAATAATATAGACTAGTCGAATATACTAGTGGACTTAATTAAACATTAAAACAAAGTAAATTACATAGTGTATACTAGTTCTGTAGAGTTGTAATAAAACAGCTGATTTGCACAAGTTTGTTTATTCTGCAGATCATGATTTTTGTATATTGATATTCTAGATCAAGATATGGCATCACATATTAACAAATGAATAATGATGACCAATAGACTAACTTATTATTATTTACTTGATAATAGGATAATGAATATGTGAATTATTTATAATGATGTATTAATATCCTGATGATAATGAGACTCGTGTTTAGAATATTGATGGAAGATTTGATCTATGACACAATGACTATTTGATAAATGTTTCCATGATGATCACACAACTTCATATTATCGTCCCATCTGTAGTATATTTCATAATATTCTTAGATGTATCAACGGAGACATACACGTACACTTAAACCCCAATTTGATAAATGATGGGGGCACACAATTCAAACACTCTGTCTATGTGACTATCTTTGGTTTAATCTGTGTAATACAGATAGGCAGTCGGTCCCCTCTATCTGTGTAATCTGTTAGCGCTTTGTTCTTCATGTTTTCTTACATGTATACATACTGTGTTTTAACCAATAAGGAATATTTCACCGACTTTGATCTCTTAATATCAGCAGTCACAGATCAGTATTGTTCATACCATAACAACAACAAAATCCCAACATGCACTTTACTATCTTTCGAGAAAAAAAAAATGAAAAAAAAAAGTATTTGTCTTTACACATTTAAGTTGCTATGCTCTAGACGAAAACACTTATTCACACTATAGCACAGGTGAATTAAAAATCAATATGACAGCATTAATTAGACTGGCATTTTGTCCAATCAAATCTGGTGTTCTTTAATTAAATAAGCACTTTTTTTTTATGACTGTCCAATCACTGATAATGATGATAAAGTGGATACCGTATTGTTAGTTTTGTTTTATACCCGTTGTTATTTTTTAGTACTGATATCCTCAACCCAGAAAGAAACCTTGCCTTGGTCTTGGGTCATTGATGGGCATAGCCTGTAGTACTTCATCTAATAGCTGCAGCGGGCGATGTAACTGTACCTCAATCCAGCAGGGTGTTTCTTTGATACTTTTACGAGGATAATCGGGTCCCCAACCCTTGACAAAACTCAGTCGTAATATACACAACCTTCTCAAATCATCCACACCAATACCAGCAGCAGCCGACAACCCTTGATAATTGAAATAAACAACAAGTGAGAATTTATGACAACATGAAACATGTCATGAAAAATTATATTTTCCATAGCCGAGTCAAGACATTTTCAAAACTAAAAAAAACCATATAGATAGGAAAATATTCTGGAAACTATTCTGGTTAATTATAGGTTGTAACTTGTAATAAATGCATCAGATGTGAATTATATTTTCTCTCTATCACAGCTGTATTCAGAGGTGTTGGGTGGCCGAGTTGTTCATCGTATGCGCTTTGAACCCAGCGTGCCAATCAATAATTGAATTGGAAACAATGATATCCAATTTCTCTTTCATATGTTTTATTCCATATATAAGAACGAGTGGATCATCAGTAACCTTTGCTTAATCTCTCACTTGTAGGCCCAGCAAACGATACTGGTTTCAAGTATTGATAACTGACAACCATCCGCCAATCAATAATTGATAATATCACCAAATTATGCCTACTTACAATAGTTTGAATATGAATAACGAATTATATCATATATACATGTAAAATTTGTTCATTGATTCAACAATAAAATAATAGCATTCCATACCAAAACCAAGGTGTCGGAACTCAATCAACCTTTGGAAGACAGAACCGACTCAGTGGCTTAATTCAGTATGTGACTGGGCGATTTAGATTTAGAAACAGAGCAGCCGAATAAAAGAAGGGGCACAAATCTGAATGTTATGTGAAACTATTTGTTCTCGCCATAAATGGTTGACTGTTCTTGGCGGTAGCGTTTTACATCAAAAACAAAGCAAGTGTGTTGAATGACTTTTCTGTTTAATCACAGTTGCAAAGAATACTATTAGCATTATCTTATGGATTTCTTCTCGCGACTACCTACAATTGCGCGATTTTCCATATTTTAATCTGTATCGATTATGAATCTTCAATATGCTTTAGCGACGATTAGCAGGAATATCGTTATATTTCTGTTAGCCCTACTCACTTGACTTTATTATATATGACTGATATATAAACAATTGTCGAAATATTACTACTTACACAAGAATAAGAATTGTGCATGCCCTGGTCATATTATACTTGAGTTGGACAATTTAACAGCCAATCTCTTATAATATTCTTTCCAGCGAGATAAAGAAGTTAATGAATATTTCCAATAACAGTTTAACTGACAAAGTCTATTAATTGTTGTGTTAATAAAAAAAACAAAATTCAAAACAACACATCATTGTCAACAGCCCTCTTATTTTTAAAAGATAGATTGCCAGGCAATGAGCATGGCCCCAGCAGCTAAGTAACCCGAGCAGTCTATAAAGTCTGTTGGTTTTACTGTATAGTATTACTGATTATGACATAATCAAAAGCAATATTTCTAGAAGTTGTTATTAGAAAATATTGTGTTCATTACTCATCATAATAACTCATAACATAAATTTTAGTATCATTGAAGCAATCACTACGTTAGCAAGAAACGCTAAGGCAAGGGCCATAATATTCTAACTTCAATAGGCTTCTGCACAACAAGTGAATAACCCAAGAAGAAATTTGTGACTTCTTCTTTACATTGATCTGGATAATGTACCTGTACATAGCTTTTGTCACTAAATTTATTCACAAGATTCTACAAAGTTAACATAGGCAACAAGATTTTTGAATTCACTTCTTTAAACAATAAGTAAATACGACACAGATCGGATGTTCATCAGAAACGTGGACGATAGACAGAAGGCAAGGAAACAACATTTCAATGCGGGCTTATAAAATGTAAATAATATTGGACTTTGTGGCAAATTGTGCATAATTAATAAGCAAAAACCGGTGTATTAAAGAACAAAGAATGAGGACAAGAAAATGCATCCCTATATCAAATTACCATAAAAACTAAAAAGGGGAATTAAAGGCAAATTAAATTTTAAGAAAAAAAAAAGAACCTTCTGTGAGCTGAGGACCTCTACCCTTGGGATTAGAAAAGGGTTTGGTCACTACCTACCCACAGCAGGTGCTATACCTCCTACAGATGCAGGACCTGGTATATTGCCAGCAACAGCCGCCGCTTGTGCTGCTGCAGCTGCCTGTGCTGTTGCTGCTTGTTGCTGCATTTGACGATGACACTGACGAATATCAAATACCTGTAAAAGCATAAATATATTCAAATTACAATCTACAGCATTGTTTCATTTACTACATGATGATGTAATTAACAACCTGCTAACTATTACATAGATGCATCAAACTGAGAAAGATAGGTTGCCTGACAACAAAACATACACGCACAGCAGCTAAGTCAGTAATGAGAATATTTACAACACATGAAAATCTCATTACGAGTAATAACCCATAAATCTAAAGTCAATCGAATATTAACTTTAGCCTCAAGAGCCTCAACAAGATATTTCGAAGAGATCAAGGGCCATTACTAGGATCGTCCTTCTCATGGCCTAAATGTATAAATTTAAAGTCAATCGGATATATCAACTTCAGCCTCAAGATCGTCAACCAGATATTTTGATGAGATCAAGGGCCATAACTCTGGCAGTAACTATCAGTAATCGCTGAAAATCAAAAGTTTTCTTTGTCTCATTACCCTAAATTTAAAGTCAATCGGATATTAACTTTAGCCATCACTTTGTGTATGTGAACTGACAATAAAATTGCTATTTAAACCCATTACGAGTGAACATCATCAAATGGAGCGCTAAGTTATAAAGAATCAAATAACTGTGACGAGGAAAGATGATCTTAATTAATCCAAAACATCCTAAAGGTAGACACTTGTATTAATGTGGGTAATAAAATGACACATTTTATATCAAGATTTTAGTCAAATTTGGGTCAAAATTCATGTAAAGGATGAGATATGATGTCATACTTACCTTGATATAAGCACTAGGATATATTTTATGTACAGCATCACCAGGAGCTCTACCAGCCTCTCTATCTAGATAATAACTTTGTACAAATACACTATGATCACTAACACAACGTATCCATACATCACCTTCACCACGATAATCTAACTGTACACCTTTACCTATATGTAATCTGTAAAAACATCAAATACATTTCATAACATGTCAATCACATTCAGCTGGAAAACACAGTAACATATATTTCTTGTGGATCATAACATACATTTCTGTTAATATAAATAGACTTTTGGCAATGGTAACCAGGTGTCACAAAATGTAGAATTAAAAATCCAGGTGAAACATATTTCAAATATGGACAGGACACATTTTCAAGATATTGGTTGATCAATTGTGACAAGTATTCATGTTTGTTATTTTCTAAAATTCTATAATTTCTACAGACTACATGTACAACACTGTGTGATAGTGGGTTCCACAGACCTATATCTGTATTGTACACAAGGGGTTCAGTATATCAGAAGCCATGTTGTCAGTGGTGCAGACGGAGGGCCTGACAAGGACAGCTGCCTAGTCGTTCGGATGGGACAAAAACGAGGTCCAGCGTACACATTGGCGTGCACGTCGTAAGATATCCCTTGGCAGTTGGAATTCAGTTGCTGCCCAGGCAAAAATTTACCTCATAGCACACCGTATGGCATATGCCCGTCTTCATTTAGCCCAGGTTATTTGCAGAAGCTTCGGACATTCAACCCTATTTCATTCATTCATTCATTAGAAGCCATGTTGATGCCTTCTTTCTGGTGACAAACTATATGTGAGCTGCTCCCACAAAACCAGGCTAGTGGTCATATTATAGAAATAGAGTTGGCAGCATATTGGAATAGTCCACAGACTAAGCTTTCCAAAAATGCAATTCTTTTTTCATCTGGAATTGGGTTTGCCTCATTCACAGCAACAAGAAGGCATACAGTTTATGCTTTTGTGCCCATAGTACAAAATGAAGTTGTGTGACAAGTGCCTGGTTTTGTGGGAGCAGGTCATTATAGTCTCACTTTATAATAATACATTACATCCTGAAAGAATAGAAATTTTGTAAAACAAATGACTATCTTTGCAGTTTTGACTTTTTTTTCTGAGTTTAAATTTACCTTGCTCTTTCACTAGCTTCAGTACGATGTACATTTGATAGCTGACCAAGACAGAAACGATCAATACTTGATGGATCTGTGTAACCATCAACAGTAACTGTAGAACAGCTGTACGGTACTTTAAACGTCTCTCCTACTTGTTGATCTAATTCAAAATATGTTATTGTACACCAAAACTCTGGAGCTAAAAAATAAAAAATTGAAGAAGAATACACTGATAAATGAAATTCAAGTTTTGATATTTGATGGCAAAGTCATTATTTATCATCCAGTGACACAAAATCGACACAACCTACTCCTTGTCACGTACATCCGGGGAATCGAAACCACGCCAGTTGACTTAACGACAGGCTTTACGATACAGCACGCATATGCCAACCATTCGGCCAGTCATACCTCCCTCCAGTGATTGGAAGAATGTGCCAAGTGATTGAAGTCTGAGCTGTGTACTTCTTTCAGTCTTTGTTGTCACCAGACCTTAATAATGTTTAGCATTTCATTTGCTTTCCACTATTAAAAGGCTATTGAACTAGAGGCCACACATAAACTATGTGACTCATTATGGCACTTTCTGACAAAATTAACTTATTTTGGGGGAAATTCAATGTTAACAGTTGCATAATTTGAATGTAAGGTACATGCCTGTATAACTAATTATATATCATAATAATTTTGAATGTAAAAAAATTGTTTGGACGATGTTTGGTGCAAGCAGTACACATATGAACTCATTAACTAGCATGTATGGTTGAAAGACATTCTAGTAAATTGTTATAGAATTTATTCTAGTAAATTGTTATAGAATTTATTCTAGTAAATTGTTATAGAATTTATTCTAGTAAATTGTTATCTCTTAACTCATCAGATTCTGCAGGTTGGTACTAGTCATGTTCTTGTCATTTTACAAATTTGCACCAAGAGAGAGAGAAATGGAGTTTGGTATAAACTAGGTCATTTCGGGACTTACATATGGTTTAACTTTATTTCAATAATTCTATTGCTCGAAGGGGTCTTTAGCAGTGGGAGGAAACCGCAGGAACCGGAGAAAACCCACGAGGTTTGAACATGCGACCCGACTCCTTGTCACGTACAACCGGAAATTAGCATCAACAATCCCATAGTTTATGTGTTGATGTACGGTACTCAAACCATAAAATATGACCCATTCTGGTAGACAATTTTCGTTAAAATATGGAGAAATCCAGGGTGAATTATTGACAGTCTCATTCGTAAATTGGGAGCCATCACAGCTCGAACATCATCATGACTGTCGAAATGCCAGTACCATTTTTATCATTAATTTCTTGCTTCAATGACTACACAATAATAATCAATAGAAAAGTCTACTTACGTAATTGATTAGTGAGAGGTTGTACTTGCTGAATATCTGTCTGCATTTGATTGTTGTTCCCTGTAGTAATAATAATATGAGAATATTACAATCTATGTTTTGTCATATTTACATATTATTATAATTCTCACAATTTTACACTATAAATCGTCTGACAAGTCTGAGAACTTAAGAGGATCATTCTATCTGCTTATTCCATTCTATACATCCACACTCCAATAATCAATGTTAAATTATTACATTGTCATTTTATTCTTACTAAAATCTATAAGTAGTTGTACGCTTTAACCTGACTGCATAATTTTGTTGATTAAAAAAAATATGATAGGTTACCAGGCAACCGACAACTTAGATATTTTAGACTTTAGTGGCAATTCAATTTTAATTAAATCTTTTTCCACAACACAACAGGCTTAAACATACATTTATGCAAAAGCCAAATCTGATTATAAGTCTTAATTTAGGCTGTAGGAGTCATAGAAATTATAAATTAGATCTTCATTTACACAACAAGCACACAAACAACTCTGATTTCATTGATTGATTAATTTTTTAAATGGCGTTGTAAGCAGAGATTAACCGATACATTGACGTCATACACTTGAAAATTTTAGATCTACACTAAATGATAGATAGTACGAAGCTAGGCTGCTGTTGAGCAAGGCCAATGTCGGTCAATTTAATTGAAAGTTTGATATATACGGCCTTGATATTATGTTTAGTTGTGTTTAAGATAGGTTGCCAGGCAACGAAACATACGCCCACAGCAGCTAAATCGTTCGGGCAGTCAACAAGGGTTGTCGCATATTTTACTTTTTCGGTAATGAAACATTTATAATACACTAAAATCAGAAAATCATTCAAATTTGTTTGGCTTTGATAAAGTTAACCTCCATGCTCTTCAAGTTGTATAAATTTAAAGTCAATTGGATATGAACTTTAGCATCTAGAGCGTCAACAAAATTTTTAAAGTGATCAAGGGCCATTACTCTGTCAGTAATTATCGGAAATCGCTAAAAATCCAAAGGCTTCTTCGTTTCATGACCTTCAACACTGTGTATAAATTTAAAGACAATCGGATATTAACTTTGGCCTCTAGAGCATCCTCAAGAATTTTGGAGGTGATCAAGGGCCATAAGTGCCCATAACTCTGACAGTAATTATCGGAAATTGCTAAAAATGAATAGGATTCTTTTTTTTATGACCTTAAACACTGTCTATAGATTTAAAGTCAATCGGTTATTAACTTTAGCCTCTAGAACGTCCACAAGTTTTTTGGGAGTGATCAAGGGCCATAACTCTTACACTAATTATCGTAAATTGCTGAAAATCAATAGGCTTCTTTGTCTCATGACCTTAAACACTGTGTATAAATTTAAAGTCAATCGTATATTAACTTTGGTCTCTATTATTATTATTATTATTACAACATTTGTTATAGCCCCTCGTTCACATACACGTGTTCAGAGGTGCTTTACAATGGTACAGATATAAATATTTATAATTTTAAACTCATAAAATTAACAATACAATACTAAGACAAAACAAGATATGTACATTTAAAACGCTTGAAGAAATAAATGGGTTTTTAATTTTTTCTTAAAAGTATTAACAAGAATCTTTGAAGTGATCAAGGGCCATAACTCTGACAGTAATTATCGGAAATTGCTAAAAATTAATAGGCTTTTTTGTTTTATGACCTTAAACACTGTGTATAAATTTAAAGTCAATCGGTTATTAACTTTAGCCTCTAGAGCGTCCACAACATTTTTTTAAGTGATCAAGGGCCATAACTCTGACAGTAAATATCGGAAATTGATGAAAATCGATAGGCTTCTTCGCTCATGACTTTAAACACTGTGTATAAATGTAAAGTCAATCAAATATGAACTTTAGCCTCTAGAGTGTTCACAAGAAATTGTGGACGGACCGACGGATGGGGGCGACGACAATATACGACCACATTTCCATGTGGGCGTATAAAAATGAGAGGTTGGATATCGGTATTATACGTTCTTTTATGGAAATTGATAAACATCGCAGCTAACATCCCCCCAGTAGAATTGCAGGCCCATTGGATCACTGTTTCCTATTTGTCTGCTTCGTGAGTCACATAGGCCTACTGATTACAGTACAAGACTACACGCAAGAAGTCAGCTATAATTATGCCTCATTAAATTGGCCCATTCCTTTCAAACTTTATAAACAATATTTTATTCAGGATGTCTGAATGGAATTGGGGAACAGGCTTAGCCTATGTAAAACCCCTTTCGCTTCTTATCTATATATAAAAAGTCTTATTTTTAATTTGTAGTAAAAATAAATGTGATACAAATTGAATTGTAACCCTGTCTCAAACGGAATAGGCTTAAGGTACCACAGTCATTGAAAACGTAACTTGATAATGGGGATTATGTAGGTGGGGATTATGTAGGTGGAGTTAACGCCTGTCAATCAAATGATCGAACATTCTCAGAGACGGTGAAGAGAAAGTTGACTCCTATTTCTAGTAAAAAGATAGTAAGCTGGCACTGCCAGGCAGGATACGCCCACATTTTCGAGAGATGGTTAGAGAACAAGCAAAACCGAAAGTGATTTTTCCTACAATCAAAGGCTATAATTCATTAAATTACAATTTGATATGCCCAAATATCTAAAAGAATTAAAATTGTGACCTCTACAGGGTCCACAACCTTGATATACCATTTTTTAACAGTATTCGCGTACGAATGGCGGCCATTTTGTATAGCAATATTTTAACAGTATTCGCGTACGTACGGCGGCCATTTTGTCTGGTAATTTTTGTCTGATTTTTTCGAAATTTGAACTCAAACTTCCATAGGGTGTAACGGTGATATAATTGAACTGTTTTTCAAATAATTGTGTCCTCCAGGGGCCTTAATTCAGGAAATTACGTTCAGATAGGTGCAAATATTGAAAGGAACCAAGATCTTTGGGTTATAAACATGCATGTAAAGTTTCATCAAAATCGGTTAAAAATTGTGACCTGTATAATGAATGAATGAATTGGGGTTTAACGTCCTACTGTTATGCACTTAACCTGAGCTAATTGAAGACGGGCATACGCCATACAGTGTGCTATGAGGGAAATTTTGCCCGGGCAGCGGCGCTACGGCCTACTCTTATATCGAATTCCAACTGCCAAGGGATCTTTTACGTGCACTCCAATGTGTACACGGGGCCTCGGTTTTTCGTGCCATCCGAACGACTAGGCAGCTGTCCTTGTCAGGCCCTCCTTCTGTATCACTGACAAGGGGAAATCACGTCGGAAAATCGAGATGAACTTTCTCGGCCAATGCAGGGATCGAACACTCGACCTCAAGGCTAGCGAACCAGCGCCTTATCCACTTAGCCACCGTGATCCCCAGTGACCTGTATAGGGTCCACAAGCTAAAAACGTGATTTTTCGTACAATCAGGGGCCATAATCCATGAAGTTTTGATCCGATACATGCCAATATCAAAAGCAGCCGAAATCTTTTGGGGATAAACCTATATTTGAAGTTTCGTCAAAATCGGACAAGAATTGTGACCTGTAGAGAGTCCACAAACAATTGTGGACGGACAGGGGCGACGACATAAAATGTCCACATGAAAATGTGGGCGTATAAAAATTACAATGGTGATAACTTTGTTCAGAATAAAGTAATTTTACTGAAGTTTTCAATATATTCTTCTTTCATCATCTAAGTTTGAAATGTTATAGCAAGAATGACCAACCCATCTTTTTAACTCTCCCAAAATGCATCTTTAATAATTTAAATTGTTCAGACTGTTTCTCCAAATAGCTATAAAAAGTGACTTGTTTTTGGCAAGAGACAGAGTATGCATACTTATTTTTGAACATCTAAATGTCATAACAATACTTACAAAACTGGGCCTGATGAGACATATTGGCTGTATATGTAGCAGTGTTGTTTCCCACCCATGTTGTACCAGAACCTAAATAATCAAGTGAATTTTATATTTTCATTATTCATGCTGTATGCCTGGAAAATTCTTTGGAATGATTAAGAATTTTTTTTTTTCATTTTGAAAAAGAGGAAAATACAAGCCAAGAATAAATATATCAAGTGAAAGAATTGTAAACCAAAGAGGCTCCATTCACAAGACTTAAAATCATTGCTATATAATCAATCATAAAATTCATATTCAGAAGCAAATGAATCTGGGATTCGCATTCCTTTTGACACATATACACATAATATTGCAGCATTTAAAGCTCATGCTAATTTGATAAATATAATAAGAAGCTTTACAAAAACACATCCATCTTTTTCTTTTGATGATGTTGTCGAAATATCAAATATTCTCATTAAACAATACGAAACACGAAATTTCAAAGAATCAGAATCCATGTAAAAACAAAGCTTTGAGAAGAAATAGAAATCACAGAATAGTTGTAGTTCTGTATCAGAAACTGGATAGCACTACATCTATTTTCTTTTGGATCTAATAATTACAGAATGCTGATTTTATGCCTAAAGAAAATAGTCTGGATGTGTAAGTGTGTTGCTAAACTTACTACTAGGAAAGTGACTTAATGTTGAGGAGGAGGGCTGAGGTATTTGGTTGCCAAAGTTTTCTATCTGCGACTGTGGAGGTGGAGGCAAATTGTGTCCATGAGGGAGTGTGTGAGTATGTCCATGTGATAAGGTATTAGTACCTGAAAATACGTTCAACATAACAAAAGCATTCGTCAGCGAAGAATAGACGAGGTAGAGAAAAGAATAGTTATAAATGAGAGAATATACTTTTGGTATAAAAAAAAACAAAGAATTTAAAAATCAAACCAATATTTTACATTTATCTTTAATTTGTTTAATAATCGTGAGAGAAAGATCAAAATTGTACAAAGTAGAGATGGGAGATAATATTACAATTTTCTAATAGCTCTTTATTAAAAGGCCTGGATCCACAAATTTAACCATTTCTGTCTGCTATGCATACTGAGAATGGATTCAAAAAGATTATGCATCAAGATTGGTTAGATATCAAGTCTAATCGCTTAAGACTACTTAATCTAATTAAAGATGGTCTACCCATCAATCAAAATAATGGTATGTTATTTTAATATTGATATAACTTTGGTTTAATAATTCAGATAAACCAGCTACCTATCTTGGGGAATTTTTGTTACTAAAGGTTTACTTTTCACACCAGTGAAGAGAATATTGCCCATCTCTTCTAGTACAATTTACAAAAATAAAGAATGTTTAAGAGAAAGAAAGTTTGATTTGATGCATGGAACCTACACAGTATTATCCCAAGGATGCTTTCACATCATTCATGCTATAATGATTAGTACAGGGAGTCTACACCATCACCGATAAAAATTAATAGGTTTTGTTATAAGAGGCGGTGTTAACAAATTTTGTTCCATAACCCGTAAGCTTATATTTGAACATAGCTTATTAAATCAAAAACTTATTTTCCTTGTTCATTTAATTGTGCTGAAATCATAATCTTTGAGGCATATTTGAATCACAGTAAATAATATTACTATTTATATAAAAAGCAACCCTAACTAATTATCAAACATTACAAAGCACATTAGGCTATACCAAACAAAATATTGAATGACAACATGAAAAGCACATTCAGATATTTAGCATAATAAAATAAACCCTGCCCAATAAAACCTTAGCCTTTTTAATTAATTGTTAGGTTAGTAGAACTTGAAATCTTAAAGGAATATATTATACATCTACATGTGTGTATTTGTAAAATCAGCAGGTCAGAAGATAGAAAAGATTTGATGAATCAAACACTGATTTGGTTATATAAGCTTATGTATGTAAATAAGTAATGAATATATATGCATAAATTGTAGAATTCATTTACTAGGTATGTGTATATAAAAATAAATGAAAAATATTTATTATTTTATTATAAATAAATCACTGTTGACATTAAATAATTAAATCTAATATTCATACAACCAATTGTCAAGTAATTGTTGATCATGTTTAGTATAGAGATTAATACTGCATGAATTGGTTTTCTTTAAATTTGAAAATGAATGATATACAAGAGCAGTATAAAGCTATTGCACAGATTCAAATATTTTTTACATTTCTTACTTATAAATGAATTCTCAAAATTAGATGTGGTGTTTGAAATAGAATGAAATAGATAGATATTTATATATATACGTGTATGATATAAGTTTATATATAAAGGGTTAGTGATCTTTTCTAAAGCATAACAGAGAAACTACAAGGTGATTTTGCAACTCACTGGACCGGCTTATTTCACGGCCTGACTGGCTAGCAGGGGACAACGGTTGTGGGGAGAGAGGGTGCGTCAAAGTTCCAGGGGTGTGGACCGTTGAGTGGGAGTGGCCAGAGGCAGAGCTGGCCATACTGGAAGCAGGTGCTGGGATACATGGTTGTTGTGGCTGTTGTGGATGCTGTACTGTAGCCTGTGTAGACGGTGATACAGGACCTAGAGATTGGACCAATCAATTAAGTTCAAACAAAAAAAAGAGTTATTACCTTTTTAAAATAATTAACATTTCCCCATAATAATATCAAATCATAAATGAAACGTTTCTGAATATTCAATAAGGCATGCAGACAATATTGATTTAACCAACAAAGGGCAAAATATCAAAAATGGTGGATAAAAAATCACCATGCTTGAATCATTTATCAAAATGAAGAAAAAAAGAAATATTAACCTAATTCATAACACCATTTAATTTCAGCGATCACATAAGAGTAAGACAACATATAAAATATATATGCAGCCTACAAATATATCTAAAGCTTGTTTAAACTTGAATAAACAGCAGTGCTGAGTGACGGAACTAAATATATAAGCAGTGAGAAGTAATATTTACAGTATATTTCATACTGACTGAATGTCCTATTAATCTAGTTATTGGGTAAAATATAACCACTGATCAACAGGCTTTACATTTAATAGGAACCAACTGTATATCAGGTAAAATTTTTGTTTGCTTAAAGGGGCAACCTGCCGGAATGAAAGTTAAAAATAGAATACTTTTACAATACACTATAGAAAATAGTTCTAACAAAAAGATGTGGTCATATGCCAAAAAAATATACTAATTGGTAAATTCAAAAATTTGATAAACTTAAAAGTCTCTATTTCTTTATTCAGGTTTGTGATTTTTCTAATTAACAATCCTTTAAGATTGCATAACAACGTTTAAGTCAAATCAGTAAATTCATTACTGTGATAAAACTATACGAGCAGTTAAAATTTCTAATTGATGACTGATACCTAATGTTTAGTGGTTTTCTACTAGTTCAATACTTGGATTGTTTTTTAATCATTTTTTTTAAGTTTCCTGTGAACATGGATGAAAAAAATTCAACATATTTACTATTCCAAAGCCTCTTTAAATAATTAACAGTTTAGTTTTCAATAACATAATTAACTAAACTTCAGGTGTGTTGCCCCTTTAATAAACTTTTTATTCTATTTTAATGCTTTTTGATTTGTAGTTTCTTTTCATTTAAAGAAGTTGTTGAAATGAAACTATACATTATCCTTCTACATGTAAGCTGTCTATAAAATATATAAAAATTTGATGAATTTGTGATAATATTTGTTCAGTACATTTATATTTTTCGAGTTTACCTGTCAACATTCTATTGAACCCTTCCTGAGGGGGGTGTTGTATAGTTTGACTGGTTTCACCACTAGCACCCCCCATTCTGTCCATCTGTATCTCACCCCCATACTCATCTTTAATTAACCTGCCAGGTGGACCTGTTAGAATCAAATACATAGATAGTACCTATCATCTTTACCAATACCTACGACTAATTTATATATGGGCTAAAATATTAAACACATTTAATGAAGGACTGACACATGAATGGGGCAAGTATTAAGAAATTCATTTTCCTCGCCAAAAAAACTAACAACACAGCCCAATATGGTTAAATGGCCATCTTAATGTTGTCTCACAGGATTATCCAATGTGGTGAGCCAAAACATTATGTCAAAAGTTTTTAAATTTAGCTACCCATACAAGTACTAGTAGGTACTGTAAGTAATCCAATGTTTATCTAATAGTGGTACAGTTGTTGTCAAAAGTGTAAAATATACCCACAAAATACTAGTCAGAGTTTCACACCATGTGTTCAAATTTTTAACCATAACCATTGAATTTTGTGGGTATGTTTAACATGATTTGAATACTTCGACTTTGAAACAACTACTTAAGATGAAAAATCAATTTAATGTTTCAGTTAAAATTAAGAAGACTTTTCACCTTAAAAAAATATCACTAAATTCGGATTTAATTTCTTAAATTTTTTGTCATAAGATGCAACCCATTGTGCAAAACTCTACAGCTATAAAAATAAAAGATCTATGAGGTATTAAAGTAAAAATAACATCAAGTCATTGTGATTACTGACAATATGTAGGTATAATGATGAAAGCATTACAAGTTAATCACTATACAACTTTTAAAGCTTTTTATCGTTTTAAAACGGACAACAATTAGCCACGTATCTTTGACAATGTAAAAGTTTTCATTCCAGAACTTATGTCTAAAATTTGAATAAAAAAAGACAATACTAGAACAGACAATTATAAAATGATAACACACTAATAACCTCTCAAATATTCTTAACAGGAATGAAAATGGGCGTTCGTTCATTACTGGGGTTTAAGGTCCACTTCCACCTAGGGTGATATCGTAGACAAATGGACATTGATTAATGCTATATATAATATGTATTATTAGTACCACGATGTTACATTGAGATATTCTATCTGTACTGTAATTGAGAGATTATTAATGACTATCAGCTAGTTTTATTTAGTTCTACCACATTCACTAACCTGCATGCTGTAAAGTCAATCCAGACAAATCTGCAATAACAGGAAATATTTGAAGATATATAAGATTTATTTAAAATACAGAAAAAAACATAATAGTAGTAACATGATATCATTTATTGTACAAAAAAAGATATGAAGTTATTATACAATAGGCTTCTTTAACAAATTTAGCTTTTAGATAAGTGTGATCAAGAGTGATAAAATACATCAGAATAATCAGGGGCCTGTTTCACGAAATTTTAACTTAAGATAAAATCCAAATTTTAGTACATACTTATATCTGATTGGCTAAGCGCTAAAATCAATCTAATACTATCCAATCGAATTACTAAAATCGGATTGTATCTTAGTTAAAATTTCGTGAAACAGGCCCCTGATCATCGGTTTCCAACACTTTATTTATGACCTAAATTAAAGAGGTTTAATACTTTTAAAGAAGATTAAAGAGGTTTAATACTTTTAAAGAAGATTCACTGAATCATAACTCTGTTGCACACCAAAATTTTACATTATCCGTTTGTGAGTTCCCCAATTCTATGGACATGTGTATTACTTTTGCAAAACCACTATTTTTTGGCTTGCAATAACAGTAGCTTTAAGGGTTTGCTTACTGATAATGGCACAGTTGTTATAATAATATATGTATTACACGAACATGTATCTCTACATCAATTTCAAAGAGTAATAACTACATATAAATATAAATAAAAGAAAATTGTCTCACTGCCAAATCTTTGTCAGCTTACCTATACCAGGGGACACAACTCTTTCATAATGATATGGGTTCACACAGACGCTGTCTTGTTTTAAATCAAAAGCATACTGACAAAATTTCACATGCTTCAGCTCATTTTTATGTAAATCTGGCCACCTCCATATTCTGGCGTATATAACATGAGGAAAACCTTTTCTTCCAGCAACCTGAATAAAGACAGAGTCATATCATACAGATAAGGGAAGCAACTGCATTATTTAAAGGAATATTTCAATATGACAATCAGGTCCCCTTATTTAACAATTACTGATCAACAAGACATTAGTAGCATAAATATAGGTCATTTATTGGGGTGGAGGTTTGTCCCTATCAGGGTTTTCCTTTTTTAGATAAAAGTTGATCAATTTTATTATATAGTTGCATTAAGCATGAGACAAAAACAGTACAATAATGCTCAATTATAATTTCGGAATAATAATAATAAGGAGCTTTCAGATGTCAATAATGAGATGGTGTACATTACCTGCAATCTACCATCTAAAGTTCTTTGTATGGTAACACACTTAGATGGTAACGCCCCATTAGTGGTTATAGCAGTAATAAGACTGTCTAATTCATCTCGCTTTTCTTTTAATTTCTTCACCAAGCTCTCTATTGCTCTTTTACCAAAACTTTCACTCTCCCCACCTTGTCGGTGACACATCAGACTATGAACTATACTAAGACAAGCATCAGCTGATGTGGGAGCCTGATTTGTCATTGTTGATAGATATACAGCTGAATTAAAGAATTTATATTTTGTACTCCAGATAATTGTAGACATAACTTATTGAATTTATAAATAAGTATACAGATACAATGTACATAGATGGGGTATTAATGTATCACTTTAAAATGCATGTACATGTAGCAAAACTAATATTCAGAAACCAGAAGTTAAGTTGGAAATGATCAGTCTGATCTGAATAAAAGTAGTTTGGTTGTGTATTGGCTAGCCTTAAATTACTGTATCAATGGAGGTATTAATAAATGGGAACACCCATTATAATAGAATTTGGGGATTATGGTTAGTTCAAGAGAAAACACAACTCTTACATGTAGTGTGACCATTTGTATACAGTAGTCCTTGTCTTAAGAAGCTGCATACAAACAGGACTAATATCCCTCCCAATACCAGTGTTATATTTCATGCTCAAAAGTTAGAACTGAAAATCAATATCATTATAATTAATGTTGATAAAATATTCAACCTTTCAACTCACCTGTCACTCACTAGCTACTTTAAAAAATGTGAGTTGAACACTTCAATATTCAGACAATAGCAAATAAAAAGCTATTAATATGTCACTGTCTTGTTTATTATTCAATGTGTTACTGTACACATCTTCATTTGAACAACACTACGAATGGTTTATTATGTCATCTGTGAAAAAAAAAAAATTCAGATTATTTCTTTTCGCAAAAATTAGCATAGTGGCCTGCCTATATTTTGTTACTGGGAAAACGAAATTGTAAAGGAAAAAGGATTTAAGTTTAATAAAGCCCTACTTTTTAGTACCAACCAATCTATATGAAGATGGGTATTATTGTACTTTTGTTCAGGCAGTGGTGCTATGATCTACCAGTAGGCCTTCTCTTATTTCAAATACATGTACCACACCACAGCTAATTTTCCAAACAGTCATTTTTAATTTCTAATCATGTTGTCTGATTTGATTAGTAGGCTGTAGCTATTATTAATACAAGTCAAAGGTGTGATTTAATTACATTTCTGATTTAACTATGTCTCTGTGCATTACATGTACATGTATTGTAGACAGATATTATTGTTTACTAGTACTACAACCAGATATCAGTTTTATGCATTTGTTGATCAATTTTAGTTAAAATTTATTTGTTCCCTTTCTCAGACAAATGAACCATTGTGCGTATGGGTCTTTAGCAATGGGAAGAAACCGGAGGACCCAAAGAATAACCACGAAACCACATCAGTTGACTCAATGACAAACCTACGCATCATACTTTGCCAACTGAATCTATATAAGCTTGAAAACGTTAAGAGAATACTCTTCGAAACGTCGCCTAAATAAAATCAGTAGCTGTTTTCCATAAGTATGTGTTTTATTTCGGGACTGACTAACATATGGTTTAATTTTATTTCAATCATTTTTTGCGCGTAGGGGTCTTTAGCAGTGGGGGGAAACCGGAGGACTCGGAGAAAACCCATGAGGTTGGACAGGCTGATTGGAAAGGGATATGAAGCAACAATTGATAATTGTAATTTGATATAATAATGGGTTACAGTTTAGCAAAATTTAACAATATTGGAACAATTCTTATTTCTTACAATATTACAAAACCGATATAAAATGTTCTTCTTTCCAGTATGGTACTGTGAAAGATAGCATGAAATTTCTGTCCCATGACCTTTCAGACTCAACACAAACAACCTTTCTGAATCAGCTGACGATTTTTGGGACATGGTTCCAGATTCGAAGAATTAAGTAAAAGACTGCTGAATATTTGTGTATCTATTAGTTATAGCTGGGTTTTCTTTCGTTATAATTGAGGCTGATGACAGTTTATTAACAATAAAGAAATGTAACATTGTTAGTTGATTTTTTCTATTGCAATAACAAGACTAAAAACATCAACAAACAGCCCGACATTGCTAGCTGTCTTTTGTTTTATTTAATTTGATTGTGAAAGAGTTGTTTTGATATTACTGAGAGAAACATTTAACGGCTTTATACTTAGGTTTTATTTCCAAGAAGCCACATACAGTGTGATAGCTACATAGAAGAGTGGTGACAGAAATAATAGTAAACTTGTAACATCATGTGACAGTCTATAAATAATTTGATAGATGACATATTGCAACAAGATTAACACTGCTAGTTGTCTTTTGTGTTGTGTAATCAGCCATCGGCAACTCTTGATTGAACTTGACAATTTAACATTGTTGAAATTTTGTTTATATTTTAGTTAAAATTGTTCTTTTTATCAATCGAAAAGTAAACAAGCTTGAATGACTGATTACTGCAGATGTTTTTATAAATATGAAAGCCTAAATGTCTTTTACGTAGAATGAAATAATTGTAATAAACAATGGCCACGATTATTAAGAACAGTAAGAAGATACTGTTACTACAATGACATCAGGATTATCGGTACTGGTGGTAATCAGTTTTAATTATCCCGTTTAGTATTTTCCAAAAAACTTAATTTATTGATTGGTACTGCCTTCTATGGTAAGCCTGTTGAGGAATGTCTTATCTTACCCTATAATGCTATATTTGAATTCAATGGTGTCTGCCAAACCGTTTATCAGAAAGCCAAAGGGATGTATTTCGACAGCATATATATGATATAGCAAGATCTTAGTAATTTCTCACTGAAATGTTCCTTTAAACATTGCACAGGCGTTCACAGAGACTGACACTTGCTATGGCAGTGGAAAGTTGCCCATTAAATTGAATGGGAAGCGAAGGTTCCTGTAATTGTAATGAGACTACGTTCAGAGTTGATCTACAGCGGACTGCGGAATACACAAGTCTGAAGTTTACGTCACCTTCACCCAAGTCTGGAACATTGAGGACTTATTTCTTTGAGTCCAAAATTTCACAGAACCAAAATGTCATGTAGTAAAACTAATAGTATGATCGACAAGTTCATTATTAGTAGATCTATTACCGTAATTTAAATTATTATTTCAAAAGTTAGTATCTATCATGATCATCAGGTCTTCATCATAATTAGATATGATTTATAACCCAATATTCGACTTTTCTCTTGACCATGTCCATGAACATCCTATGCATGAGCACCTTAAATAATATTCGAATCAAAAAAATTATAAATGATCTAGTCTAACAGATAAAAATAACATTGAAGCAGGCAAGATAATAATATAATATCAAAATGAAGATTTCAGTCGCAGACATTCAGACGACGACCAACTTTGTCGTCTATTTACGGGGAATTAACGAATAATATTTCGATTCCTTCTAGCCCAGTACATAGCTACAAACGCCCGAAACCACTGAAACTATATATTATCGTTACCTTGAGGCCGTTTTTTGTAATATTATGTGAATTTCATCAATTTTCACCATTCTGTGGCGGGAGCCAAGTCAAAATAAACACATGCGCATGTCAATATAATTAATTTCCGGCGCTGCTTCCGGTAATGTAAAGTGAAAGTAAAAAAAGCAACACTGTTATCGTAGATGTAGAAGGTTATTGCATAAATCCAGGCGCGGATCCAGGGGGGGGGGGACAGTGAGACTTATCATCATTGTACACAACAGCACCTGCAGCCAACAACGTATACAAATACAATTGCTATCGGAAAGAGGCCACGACGAAGAATCACTGCTGGAGACTAAGCCTAGGCCTACTGGCGTACTGCCTGGTACTACTAAATTACTAGACTAATTCTAAATATTCTAATGCATGCATCCCTGATAACATGCATTGATGGGTACCATATGGGTACCATGTGTCATGTAATATGGGGCCATGATGGGGAGCCCATATCGGACCCCGACATTTTTGCACCCAACAATCATATGGGATCCATATGGGCTCAACCATATGGGTACTAAATCAAATGGGGTTTGTGTGGGGACTATATGGGTAAGTCATTTAAAATAATATGGGTGCTATATGGGGCCTGTGTGTGACCTATATGGCCATGTTAAGAAATATAATATGGGTACTATATGGGACTCATGTGGGGTACAAATAAATGATATATGGGCATAATATGGGGTCCACATGGGTACTAAATGGGGCTTGTGTGGGTTCTATATGGGTAAATAATCTAAAATAATACCTGTGTAATATGGGACCTATATGGTCTTGATAAGACATGTAATATGGGTACTATATGGGACTCATGTCAGAGTACAAATCAATGTAATATGGGCATCAGATAGGATATGCCAGGATATTAATTTGGGCACTAAATGGATTTCCCGTGGGATTCTAAGAAATACTGTACTGAGCTTATTTGTGGTGACAGTAAACTATTCAGACCAGACATTATAGCCAAAGTAAGACTAATTTAATACAAGTATGAAATTATCTTCTAATGTATGATCATTTGATATTACATGCTAAAAACTATTTTACATGTATGCTACACAGCTCTGTGTAACTTTGATGAATTCTCTAGTTCTAAGCATGGTAAACAACAAGTACCAAATCAGTCTAATAAAATAACAAAACTGTTTATTTGGTTTCATGTTTTATTATCATGCTTTTTCGGTAAGACAGTTGAAATTCGTTGGGATCTCCCACTGCTGTGATTTCTTCGTTTGTAGTGTTCACAAACATTGGAATTCTTCTGACCGACTCTGCAATTCAAAAGAAAAGTACATTAGGTCTGTTGATGTATACAGCCTGACAAAGTAAAACAACCCTACTCATATTTTGCGCCGATATCGATTTCAATCAACATCTTTGGGATACAAACACAGATTTTAATTTTCATCAAAATCGGATATAAATTCTGACCTGTAGTCTCCACAAACAGTAACACAAACCGAAACTCACCATTTTCTTTTGGTCAGGAACGTGAAATAGTTGACCAGTGCTTATGTTGTCATTTTAATTCCTTAATCTGTTGTTCCAATTTCAAGAGTATTTGAATTACCCTTGTATCTAATGGATTAAGCTCTAAAAAGACCAGATTTAGCATTTATTATATCTTTTGTTTTAAAGTGTGTTTATTTCATCATTACCAAATTCAGTTAAATGTAATTTGTATTTCTGATAAAACATTCAAACATTTAGTCAAGCGAGAGAAAGAAACATATTTTGCCATGACACACAATAATACAACACATGTTATAAGATGAAAATGGAAATAGTCACCTCTCTTGAAATGACAGCTTTCTTGTTTTTGAGTTTACCAATATTCTGTCAAATCGAAATAACTAAGAAAAAAAGAAACATCTATTCAAATCCATTCTTATATTATTACAAAACATTTGTATAAGTACTTTGATGTACTTGTATATTTCCACAGAAAATGATCAACTCATTTATATGAGTTATTTTCCAAAAGACATTTTTTCGAAATATAGAAACTTTAAAACCTTTCATTTAATTTGTTTTACCCAAAAGCCATTAAGCATATTATAGTAGGAAAGGATGGGAAAAATGTACCTTTGATTAATAAGTTTTGTGAACTTATTGCAGAGATGTGTACCACTTTCAGCAGTTTCTTCTTGTTAGTACTAATTATATACCGACTTCTACATTGTAGAATCTAAATTTCAGCCAGTGACCAGACAGACTTCAAGAGACTAAATTGGTTGTTAGTGATGACTTGCTGACAGGTTTTCATGGTTGGCTTGGTGACCTCCACAGTAAAGTTAGATGTTATATAATTTGTACAGAATCTGCTAGTCATTAAAATCATACTAGCAAGATACTACAAATTTTAGTAATAACAGGTCCTATTTGGCTTTTTTTTTTAAAGAATAAGTATTTGCGACCCTTTTTGCTTTAAAGCTCCACAAAGGCAGGCATTTGATAAGAAAGGCGGGGTGGAGTATTTCTTAAAGTGAAAACATGTATCAAAACTCTTTTTTTTTATTCACAGTAAACATATTATTATAGTCTGTCATTTGGTATACCAGCCAGTCAGGAGAATTTTACTGTATATATGACCTCGGCAAAGTCCATATGAGTGCATCACTAAATTTTTAGTTTTTTGACTGTTATTTTTTTAAAATATAAAAAAAATCTCTGTACGATAGTAGACTAAATCATCTACCTATGGAGTTACTACTAGTATTTATATTACACGTAAATCTTCAGGGCAATTCCACTCCAAAGTATACAATTAGGTGAAAAATTTAATTAGTTGAAAAGTTGGTCTTTTGTCAATGTTTACATTCTTAATGTCGAATTTATAATTTTTTTGTATTTTCTTACTTTGTGTTTGTTTGATTATTCTGAATCACAATGAATGATTTTGCATTAATTATCTGACAATGCATATAAACATGATATTTATACATATAAATATGAAAGTAATATATTTTTGCAAAAGTAACTAACAATGAAAAATATTGCTATGAGAACCTGCACCAGTTACCAAATATTTACATATTTTCTCTCTCATTCATATCTATGTATGGAATTGTTCAAAACTTCATTATCTAAAGCAAGAATAACCCATTCTTATAATAATGTCCATAAAAAGAAAAGATTTGAAAAAGATTCTCAGTAAAATTTTGGTTTTCATGGATGTACGTTCGTTCCATTACTTTTCACAGTATTTCATGTAATCAAATATTTACAGTTTATTTCTCATTCATATATATTTATGGAACTGTTCAAAAACTCATATTCAAAGCTAACATAACCCATTCTTGTTATTATGACCGTAAAAAGAAACCATTTGACTAAATTCTCTGATTCACTTCAGGGATTTCGAAGATGTATTTTTGTCCGCTACCAAAATTTTAGACTCACAAATTGTGAGTCACAATATTTTATTCAAGGAGTAATGTTTTTTTGGAAAGTAATTGTTCCATTAACTCGAATGAGTTAATAAATATTATTATGTATCAGTCCGATTATTTGAAAGTTTACATATCTCATGTAATGGGTTTGCAATTTGCACTCGTATATTTGTTACAAGAAAATATGTACGTCCGTTACCAAAATAATTTCTAATTTACTGGATTACAAGAATCCAAATGTGGCCATACAGTAGACATATAGTATAAGTGTCCTTTTTTACAAGGAGAAAAACTTTTTAATTCCCCCGCACAATTCAGAGTTTTGCACCTATATGTTCATGCAGTCAAATCATGGTGCTCATTTCTTTATGTCTATTATTGGCCTACCTATACTTTGAGGAGCCAATATCTATTTCCGGTGTTCATGAACAAATAAAATCATATGTCAATTGATATTTTAATCATATGTTTACAATACTAAATAAAAGCAAAATGGTTAGTTATTCATGGTTAGATAATATTGGAAGAAACAACAATATGACGAGTTCAAAATGTATGTTTGTTACAGTGGAATTGCCCTTTAGCAGATTTAACTGTAGAAACTACATCAAAGAGAAATTTGAAAGACTACCTCTTCCTCATTTGGAAAACTACATGTGATCTTGGCCATATAGCAGATTTGCACAAACGTTTACATGATATTAAATTTATGTTGAAACAGATCCAGGTGTGAGTATTCCCATATGGATACCATATTGGAATTAGATATATATTATATGTGGTAAATGCCATATAGATATATTGGCCCCTGATTCATGTGTGGGTAATCCCATATGGATACCATATTAAACCCACATACATATTACATATGAATGTGGTCATATATCCATACCACGCAGATTCCATGTGCACATGTTGGTAATCACATCTGCGCATATAGGTTCAAGGTACACACAACTAAAAGTGTGGGTTCAATAATGAGCTAACATACGCAAATAAGTAATCCCATATGGATACCTTGTTGGCCCCAGATATACAAAATTTATTATGTAATCCCATACAGATACCATATTATCCCCAGATACACACATGGGTAATCCCATATGGACACCATATTGGCCCCATGTTTACAAAACAGCGTTTTAATGTGGGTAATACCATATAAATCCCATATTGGCCCCAGATATACACACTATAAGGTCAGATTAGCAATGTAAGAAAAAGTTCATGTAACCATTATATCATTTGGCGTATCTCTATGATATTAAATATATATGAAAATAAAGCGTATTTGCCTACATTTGTACGTGGGGAGATAATATGGGTTCAGTATTGGAACCTGGGCCCATTTTCTCCCCATATGGCCCCCATATTGCAATGATTATGGGGCCCATATGGATACCATATTGGACCCAGACCTGTATAATTATTTTATATGTGGTAAAAAAAACATATATATATGTTTCGAATATCTACCACCTAAGAGTAGCTTTAACTATAACCTTTTACTATATATATATATATATATATATTATTTTGTATCCAGAAACACATGTAGGTTACTCCATATGGATACCTTATTGGAATTAGATATATTATGTGAAATGCCATATAGATATTTTGACCCCAGATACGCAATCGCATATGGATACCATGTTGGTCCCAGATATACAAAAGTTAATATGTAACCCGATACAGATACCATATTATCCCCAGATACAAACATGGGTAATCCCATGTGGACACCATATTGGCCCCATGTTTACAAAAACAGAGTTGTTAATGTGGGTAATCCCATATACACTCAATATTGGCCCCAGATACACAAATGGGTACTTCTATATGGACATCATATGGGCCCCATGTATACAAATCAGAAACGTTGATGCGGGAAATCCCATATACATCCCATATTGGTCCCAGATGCACACACTATAAGGTCAGATTATCATTGTAAGAAAGCAGTAAGCATTATATCATTTGGCTTGTCTCTGTGATATTAATAAATATGAAAATAAAATGTATTTGTCGACATTTGTATGTGGGAAGATAATATGGGTCCAGTGTGGGAACCATGTGGTATAATCTGGGCCCACAGCCCCTTTTTTCCCCATATGGTCCCCATATTGCAATGTTTATGGGGATGCGGCACTCTTATTATGATTAGGCCTACCCGTTGCTCCAATGTACCCCCCACCCCCCCACTCCTCGACAAAATCCTATATCCGGGCCGGAGTTCTATGGTTATTGTCAATCATAGGTATTACATCGGATATCTATGGTTATTGCAGTGAACAGTGTAATTTGTATTCTTAATCTTATAACCAACCTACCATAAACAGCTAGGCCTACCAATGAAAACAGATAGGCCTAAGCCTATCACAGGCTGTATAAAATTTGACACGCGCGTTAGAATGGCTCCAGTGTGCAGTGGCGCGATCTTTTGATCACGGTTTGTAAATTTGAGCGATGTATAGGCCTAAATCAGGGGCGGATCCAGGATATTACGAAATGGGGGGGGGGGCGTACATTGAGGGCGAAGCCCGGATTAGGAGCGTCTCAATTTTTTTTTTTTAAGATAAGACTCCATATAATTATGCGATTTCCTAGCATTTGATCTTTAAATATTAAACACAACTCCCACCCTATTTTCAGTGTTTTTTGTCTGCAAAATCATCAGGAACAGATCGGTAGCCTACTCCCTGAAAAATTTCTGAAAAAAAGCCCGACTGAAGGAAGGCACGTGATTTGATGGAGGTAGTGATTTGTGAAAGAAGGTTGAAAATTAATTTTCAAAGATGAGCGGTTTTTTTGGGGTTTTTTTAGAATCTGGTCATGCGGATGCAGAAATCATGCTGCTCACAGAACTTTACCTGTCCCTTTACCTTTTTTAGAATCTGGTCATGCGGATGCAGAAATCATGCTGCTCACAGAACTTTACCTGTCCCTTGGTAAGTGAGCCCTTTGAATGCATATTCTTAAGGCTCACTTACCAAGGGACGGCTAGATGACCGGTAAAGTTATGTGAAGTAATGTATACCATTTAGTCCACGTATTTAAGTAACTGCGGTGGATCTTTTGGGCCTCCTCCAAAATTTGTTTTAAGATAAGACTCCATATATGTGATTTCCAGGCATCTGACCTTCAAATATTAAACACAACTAACATACTATTTTCAGTGTTTTTGTCTGCAAAATCATCAGGAACAGATCCAATTTTTTTTTACACCACAATTTTGTTTTTACACCTTGGATCCGCGCCGTACATGGACATAATGTTGTGATATTATTGTTTTATGCCCATATAGATCCAACTGACTTCTAAAACCACTGGATCGTTTGACTGTGTGTGTTTGTCCATATTCTCCATTTATGTATTGGTTTTCGTTCTAGTATACACGTATCTCTTTGTCGAAAGCAGGGCTTGGCCGAGTCAAAATTTTGGCTTTAAACTAGTTAACTAGTTCAAAATGAACGAGTTAACTAGTTCAAAAAAGTTAAAAAGTCAAAAAGCACAATAGAATAAAAACTCATAGCAAATAATGTCTACAAATTAAAGATATTCAATTTACTATTTCATATTAAAGGTAATTAATCCATGTTCATATACGAGTCCATGGGTGGAAAATAATCGTTCCGATTATGCAGAGGTGCCTTTACTACCAGATATCTCTTGGACGGTCGGCATCAGACCCTGTCGTTCTTTTCAACAACTAATAGAGGATCAGAAACAATCTTATAATAGGACCTACCATCCGTTCGTAATCAGCAATTTCATCCACGTCTTGAACACTGTTATCGTAGATGTAGAAGGTTATTGCATAAATCCAGGCGCGGATCCAGGGGGGGGGGGGGGCAGTGAGACTTATCATCATTGTACACAACAGCACCTGCAGCCAACAACGTATACAAATACAATTGCTATCGGAAGAGGCCACGACGAAGAATCACTGCTGGGGACTAAGCCTAGGCCTACTGCCTGGTACTAGACTAATTCTAAATATTCTAATGCATGCATGCGGCACTCTTATTATGATTAGGCCTACCCGTTGCTCCAATGTACCCCCCACCCCCCCACTCCTCGACAAAATCCTATATCCGGGCCGGAGTTCTATGGTTATTGTCAATCATAGGTATTACATCGGATATCTATGGTTATTGCAGTGAACAGTGTAATTTGTATTCTTAATCTTATAACCAACCTACCATAAACAGCTAGGCCTACCAATGAAAACAGATAGGCCTAAGCCTATCACAGGCTGTATAAAATTTGACACACGTTAGAATGGCTCCAGTGTGCAGTGGCGCGATCTTTTGATCACGGTTTGTAAATTTGAGCGATGTATAGGCCTAAATCAGGGGCGGATCCAGGATATTACGAAATGGGGGGGGGGCGTACATTGAGGGCGAAGCCCGGATTAGGAGCGTCGCAATTTTTTTTTTTTAAGATAAGACTCCATATAATTATGCGATTTCCTAGCATTTGATCTTTAAATATTAAACACAACTCCCATCCTATTTTCAGTGTTTTTTGTCTGTAAAATCATCAGGAACAGATCGGTAGCCTACTCCCTGAAAAATTTCTGAAAAAAAGCCCGACTGAAGGAAGGCACGTGATTTGAAGGAGGTAGTGATTTATGAAAGAAGGTTGAAAATTAATTTTCAAAGATGAGCGTTTTTTTTGGTTTTTTTTAGAATCTGGTCATGCGGATGCAGAAATCATGCTGCTCACAGAACTTTACCTGTCCCTTGGTAAGTGAGCCCTTTGAATGCATATTCTTAAGGCTCACTTACCAAGGGACGGCTAGATGACCGGTAAAGTTATGTGAAGTAATGTATACCATTTAGTCCACGTATTTAAGTAACTGCGGTGGATCTTTTGGGCCTCCCCCAAAATTTGTTTTAAGATAAGACTCCATATATGTGATTTCCAGGCATCTGACCTTCAAATATTAAACACAACTAACATACTATTTTCAGTGTTTTTGTCTGCAAAATCATCAGGAACAGATCCAATTTTTTTTTACACCACAATTTTGTTTTTACACCTTGGATCCGCGCCGTACATGGACATAATGTTGTGATATTATTGTTTTATGCCCATATAGATCCAACTGACTTCTAAAACCACTGGATCGTTTGACTGTGTGTGTTTGTCCATATTCTCCATTTATGTATTGGTTTTCGTTCTAGTATACACGTATCTCTTTGTCGAAAGCAGGGCTTGGCCGAGTCAAAATTTTGGCTTTAAACTAGTTAACTAGTTCAAAATGAACGAGTTAACTAGTTCAAAAAAGTTAAAAAGTCAAAAAGCACAATAGAATAAAAACTCATAGCAAATAATGTCTACAAATTAAAGATATTCAATTTACTATTTCATATTAAAGGTAATTAATCCATGTTCATATACGAATCCATGGGTGGAAAATAATTGTGCAGAGGTGCCTTTACTACCAGATATCTCTTGGACGGTCGGCATCAGACCCTGTCGTTCTTTTCAACAACTAATAGAGGATCAGAAACAATCTTATAATAGGACCTACCATCCGTTCGTAATCAGCAATTTCATCCACGTCTTGAACCGTCTCTTCATTTGTAGAAAGATTCTTCAAATTCGAACTGGTGATTAACTGAACTCACAAAGAGCTAGATTTCCCTGTTAAAACTTTAAGCTGGTTCGCTAGCCTGGAGGTCGAGTGTTCGATCCCTGCATTGGCCGAGAAAGTTCATCTCGATTTTCCGGCGTGATTTCCCCTTGTCAGTGATGCAGAAGGAGGGCCTGACAAGGACAGCTGCCTAGTCGTTCGTATGGGACGAAAAACCGAGGTCCCGTGTACAAATTGGAGTGCACGTAAAAGATCCCTTGGCAGTTGGAATTCGATATAAGAGTAGGCCGTAGCGCCGCTGCCCGGGCAAAAAAATTCCCTCATAGCACACTGTATGGCGTATGCCCGTCTTCAATTGGCCCAGGTGAGGTGCTTAAGCGTAGGACGTTAAACCCCATTTCATTCATTCATTCATTAAAACTTTAACTTTAATTTAACTGAGTTAAAAAAAAAGTTTAATTAGTTAATTCTTAACTTGTTAACCAGTTAACTCCGCCTAGCCCTGATCGGAAGTATTAGGTGTTTTACCCATTTTAACCAATGGCTATGCCCTGACACTTGCCACCGAAACGCCTGTATGACCACGTAAATAAGAATGCCACAAAATCATTTAACTGTTTAGTCTAAAAATCAGGGGAAAGGCATCTAAAAATTCTCAAAATAAATTCTTGTGGAAATAAAACTTTCGTCCTTGCTCTTCTCGTTGTTTACCCAAATATCGAGCAGGGTTGGTACGCGCCTAAGGAAATCGGCCATGCTTGATGACACACGGAATGGGATCCGGTGTGATTTACAACCATTGAGCGAGGTGGCTATATAATATGCGCTCTCTCTCGAATCCGAAAGAGTTACCTCAAATACTCAAGGAAATGCCCGCGTAAATGTCATCACATTCACATTGCCCTAATGAGAATTTATTCAAGAACTCTCATTGTTCCAAACTGATCCAGCCATACCTAAAATCCAGCGCGCCCACTCCTTGGTTTCAGCCTCATTGGATTCCGAATCCGATGTTGAGACGGGGGTCTCCGCCGAGACCTATATTCGCAATGTTTTCACTGCCATGGTGGAATTTAATCTTGAAATTAGCCACCCAAGTCGTTACACGCTATATCAGATATTGTAGTGACTTGTAGGGGCTTGAAAACTAAACGAGCGCTGACCATATAGTTGAACAGTTTTCGGCTTGAAAAGTAGTTTATCGGATGTTCATAATGATCGACCAGTGTCCAGATGTATAAAGTTGTAAAAGGTATGAGAAATAAACATTTAAGCTGCAGTATATTCTGTAAGCTTACCATTTAAGCTGTAGTATATTCTGTAAGCTTACCTTTTGTATTTTTTTATCTATAAAGCTTAAAAGGTAAACCAACTTAAAGGTCAGACAATATTATATTCTTACTCTTTCCAGAAATCGTGATACCACTTCTCATTGAAGGAATTCACATGGGTATCATTGCAAAATTTAATTAATAAACTGTTCTGTGATTCTTCAACCGGGATAGAGCAACGATTCATTTAGAAGCCCCAACTTACATCGGAATATAAGCTCCGGTGCTTCAGATGCCGCGTATTTGAGAGTAGGGAATAGGCTTGTGGATCGCTAATCTGTGTACCCACTAGCGTCTATGCCTACTTTGGGATATTTTGAGGAAGTTTTCAGAAACATCAAGAAATCTGACCATTGTGACGTCATAATGAAACTCACGACGTTATTCTATTGTCCCGCCATTCCGTTAAAGCGTATTAATTTTAGAGTTAACAGGACGTCTTTTTATGTTTAGCCTAATCACAGGTAGGTGAATTCTTCGCTTTTTGTATAAATGTATATAAATAATACTTTAATATCCAACCGTTTGCCTAATAGGCCTAATCTTTCATCTTCCATCACTAAATGGAAGACATGTTACTTTCCCAATGCTGGTAATTGACATCATGCAGATGGCCTTACGAATAATGAAATTTTGAATTTCGTGCGAAGCTGGCCCAGAATTTGGTAAACAACCAATAAATAGTCAAAACAAGTGCGCTTCCTGCAAAACGTCACACAATGGCACCCGGACCCTGCATCGAAGGTAATACGAAAATGTGGGAATAGTTTATATAGGCCTTCCCACAGGACACACGAATGGTACACGATGACCCCGTATGCGCGAATAACGAATGGAATTAAGATCTTTGGGTTTTAGGCTACATAGCAAGTTTCATCAAAAGCCGATAAAAAAAATGTGTGACCTCCATGCAGAGTATATACAAACTAAAAACGCGATTTTTCGTACAATCATGAGTCATAATCCATGTCGTTGCGGTCCGATACATATCGAAAGGAATCGAGTTCTTTGGGAGATATCCCACTGCTAAAGACCCCTACGCGCACGCGAATTATTGAAATAAATTAAACCATATGTTTGTCCCGAAATGACCTAGTTGTGTTGAGTGGACGTTAAGCCCCTTTTCTTTTTCTCTCTCTCCTGAAAATCGGATAAAAATTGTGTACTGTAGAGTGTCAACAAACAAATTGTGGACGGACGTCCGGACGTAAGGGGCGACGACATTATACGTCAACATGAAAATATTCCATGGCGTATTAAATTCCAAAAGGCGATGATCAGATGAAGTAAAGACGAAGATGACATAATTTGACAAGATGCCCTCACGATGGCCTTATGGAGGACAAAATGGACGCACGAATTCAACACGAAAATGACGTTGCTGCCAGAGCCTGAGATGAATGGCATAAAGATTCCCTCACGAATGGCCCGGTGTCAATTTCGAAACAGTGTGACCCCGCATAAAGAATTAAAAAGGTAAGCAACTTACAGAAATGACGATGGTCATTTTTGTGGTTTTGTGGTTCTTTTCACCTCTGGAAAGAGGATCAGAACCAATCTTAGGACCTACCATCCGTTCGTAATCAGCAATTTCATCCACGTCACGAACCGTCCCTTCATTTCTAGAAAGATTCTACCAAGTACCAATTCGGCAATTCGAACTGATGATTACTCGTGTCTCAACAGCACTGAACTCACAAAGACCTTATCAAACTTAAGTTTTATCTCAAAAATTTTTGAAAAATGTATAGCCAAACAACTTATTGAACATATTGACACACACAACCTTCATGATAGTCTACAGAGTGCATATCGTAAGTTTCACAGTGTTGAGACGGCGCTTATCAGAGTGCAAGATGATATATTAAGGTCAATAGAAACCATGGATTCTACTGTCCTGCTACAAAGACTTCAGACAGACTTTGGTGTCAAAGGCTCTGCACTTCAGCTACTTGAAAGTTATCTTACTGATAGAAAGCAGAGGGTTGTTATCGGTAATGTGACGTCAGACTATCATAAGAATTTATATGGAGTACCACAAGGGTCGGTCCCTGGACCAATTTTATTTACTCTTTATACTGCTCCAGTTGGTAAAATTGTTAAAAGACATGGTCTTGACTATCATATTTATGCTGATGATACCCAGCTGTATTTAAGTTTTAATCCTTTAAATGCGAAATGAGCATGCTTTGAGCAAATCTAATATTGAGTAGTGTATCAATGAAATTAAATTATGGATGTCTGTAAATTTTCTATGCTTAAATGGTGATAAAACTGAATTTATTTTGCTTGGATCTAATCATAACCTCAACACCATAACTGATTCCACTTCGATTAAGATTGATGTAAATGAAATTACTCCTAGTAACTCTGTTCGCATTATTGGAGCTTATTTTGATAGTAAAATGACCATGTCTAATCACGTGAACACTATTTGTAAATCCTGCTACTTTCATATCCGTAATATTGGCAAAATTCGTAAATTTCTTTCCCCGGATTCAACTAAAACGCTTGTTCATGCTTTTATTACTTCAAGACATGATACTTTTAACTCACTTTTATCCGGCTTACCCAATAAATTAATATACAAATTGCAAAAAGTTCAAAACAACGCTACACGATTTATTACCCTAACGAAAAGACATGATCATATTACTCCCATACTTAAACAATTTCACTGGCTTCCCATTCCATATCGTATTCAATTTAAGATTCTTTTAACTGCTTATAAATGTTTTCATGGCTTAGCCCCATCTTATTTATGTCATCTAATTGAAAAACAAACAAATGCTCGCAGTCTCCGTAGTTCAAATGACATTTATCGTCTCAAACCAAGATCTGCTAAAATGGTTACATATGGTGAAAGATCGTTTTCATTTCTAGCCCCAAACCTGTGGAATGATTTAAAACCATCTGGTTCTGATACTAATATTCGTTCCAGCCCTTCAGTACAATCTTTTAAATGTGCTCTTAAAACTTACTTATTTAAAAAGGCTTTTAATTAGATATAAATTATTTTATTATATTGCGTCTTTTTGTAGTCTTTTAGTTGTTCTATATATTTTCTGTTTTACTGGTATATGATTGTAAAGCGCTTCTGAACACCGTTGGTGGAATTAGCGCTATTTAAATGTTTTAATAATAATAATAATAATAATAACTTTATTTTTGCTAGTTAAAAAAACGTTTAATTACGTTTAATAAGTTAAAAATTGTTTTAACTTGTTAACCAGTTGACCTCGCCTAGCCCTCGTTGGAAGTATTATAAGGTGTTTTACGCATCGGCTGTATGACCGATAAAACCACTTCTCATTGAAGGAATCCAAATGGATAGTATTGCAAAATTATATTAATGAAGAGATTATTATTTATTTTCTTCAATACGCTTTAGAAATCTCACTGTTCTTCTGTGATTCCTCAACGAGGGATAGAGCATTTAGAAGCCCCAACTTACATTGGAATATAAGCTCCGGTGCTTCAGATGCCGCGTATAGAGGATTGTGTATTTGAGAGTAGGGATTAGGCTTGTGGATCGCTATTCTGTGTACCAACTAGCGTTATACTTTGGGATAGTTTGAGGAATTTTTCAGAAAACATCAAGAAATCTGACCATTGTGACGTCATAATGAAACTCGTGACGTTATTCTATTGTTCCGCCATTCCGTTTAGCGTATTTGGAGTTATCAGGACGTCTTTTTATGTTCAGTCTATCACAGGTAGGTGAATTCTTCTCTTTTTTTAATAATTGTATATAAATAATACTTTAATATCCCACCATTTGCCTCATAGGCCTAACCTTTATCTTCCATCACTAACTTGAAGACATGTTACTTTCCTAATGCTGGTGTTCACTGTCCCGAAATTGACATCATACAGATGGCCTTTCGAATAATGAAATTTTGAATTTCGCGCGAAGATGGCACACAATTTGGTAAACAACCAATGAACAGTCAAAGCAAGTGCGCTGCCTGCAAAACGCCACACAATGTCACCGGGACTGTTTCCGTCTCACGGGACAGAAGTCGAAGATTGGTTGAGCATTGTTGACAAAACTTATATTATGCGTATGAGGATTGGGGAGGGGATAATATGTTGAGATAGTGGATAAAAACCGAATGTTTATGCATGAATAATAAAGAGGACAAATGTAATGTGTACTGATTTGAAGTTTAATATTTCTACCGGGAAAGACTGGTTTCAGTTGTAGCTTGAGGATATTCGCGAACTGTGCACTCAAGAAGTAGTTAGTTTCACATATTATTCACAACTGAGTTTAAATATTAAAAAGTTTTTCTCGGTGTTTTGAGTGGATCTGTGTACATATTTTTCCCTCTGTCTTCTTCCATGTGCTCAAGGTGAAGGGAAGTCACTCTCCCCCACGGGCAAGTAACTCTTACTGGTTGTACTTGCTTTAATTAAACGGTGTATTCGAAAAATATCGCTCAAGCTGCAACATCGCCACCCCCCTGACAGAGTCAAATACAATCTGAAACATATCAAAAGAACATATTAACACAAGAGTTACGAGATTAAACACATTAAAGTTCACTATATTATTTCACTTCAGTGTCCTAATAAAAGATATATTGAGAAAACACATTAACTATAGATTCATTTTGAGCATTGTTCTAGTACACATATTTTGCTTGCTGGCCTTGTGTATTCCGATGTAGCGGTTTTGATTTTTACCATTCTTATTCTGCCATCATCTCCAACAATCAATTCTTGGACTCGAGCTAGAGGCCAGGAACCTCTTGGTGTCTGGTCTTCTTGTAGAAGGACTAGATCTCCAACTTTCAAAGGGGGGTTATCAACCTTCCATTTGTTTCGAAGGTTTAAAGTTGGGAGATATTCCTTAAGGAATCTTTGGGTAACTAGATTTGTCCAAGCCTGGACTTGTCTCCAGAGTTTTCTGCTATTAACTTCTTTTTCGTGGATAATATCTGGAGAGAGGTTAAACTGTGTACGGCCAATGAGAAAGTGGTTAGGGGTTAGTGCTTCATAATCATCAGGAGAAGAGCTGTTGTGAGTAAGAGGACGGGTGTTGAGGATAGACTCAACTTCTACTAAAGTTGTTCTGAGGACGGAATCTGTAACAGTCTGATTTGTGAGGACTGCTTTGAGAGCAGTTTTTGTAGATCTAACGAGTCGTTCCCAGACTCCTCCAAAATGTGGAGCGCTTGGTGGATTAAAGTGCCAGTGTATAGCTTGTGGGGCTAAAAAGTTGTGGATTTGACTTTGTTGCAGATTCTTCAGAGCAGCTTTCAGTTCATTGTCCGCTCCAATGAAGTTCGTACCATTGTCGCTATAAATGTGTTGTGGTTGACCGCGACGACCAATAAATCTTCTTAGTACCAGTAGGAAATCGTCGGTTTCTAATGAGTCAGCAAGTTCTAGGTGGACAGCACGTGTAGTCATACACGTAAAGATACATCCCCAGCGTTTTACTGTGCTGCGGCGATATTTTGTGTTAAGGGGACCAAAGTAATCTAATCCTGTATGGTAGAAAGCACCAGAGGAAATATCAGTTCGAGCAGAGGGTAAATCGGCCATAAGGGGAACTTGAGGTTTTATTCGTTGTTTACGACAGTAGAGACATTTCTGGAAAGTATTCTTTGCTAATCTTCCAAGGTTAACCGGCCAATATTCTTGACGAACTTTAGTTATTATGTGATCAGGTCCACGATGTGCAATACTACGATGACTATCTTCAACTAGTAGGTGGGTGATATGATGTTTAGGCGGTAATATAATCTGGGCCCGGTTCCTAGAAAATTCTTAAAGTAAGCACAAAGTCATACTTCACTTTTACTTACGTAAGAATCTTATGTAAATACCGTCCCTAGAAAATTCTCAAGACCATTCTTACGTAAGCACAAGTCAAGTACAAGTCTAAGCACATTGTGACTGGTAAAGCTTACCATACACTTAGACTACGATGCTCTTTAACGTTATAAAATAACTTTGGTATGCGAATTACGTCATAAATTTGTCGTCTGCTTCATTGTGGTTGATTTTGATTGACATGTCCCCTGTATAGGCCTACATAATTATAAAATGTGCCAAAATATATTTTAAAAAAACGCAGACACATAGGCCTTCAAACTAACTGAATAATTGTGAGAGCGCCTGATCAGCCTGTGTGTTTGTAGCCTATTGTTTACTAATTGGCAAATACATACATTGGTTTCAGGGTAGGCCTATAAGGCCCTAGATGCAAAATTTTCTATAGCATTCTTAATTTCTTTTTGAGAAGAATTTTCCCTGTCTTGTAATTGTCTCTTTGGTATCAAAAGGTGTCGGAAATGCCGTCGAATAACTCTACGGTCAGCCATCTTTTTGAAGCAGAAACAGACTTAAGGTTGGTAAGCAAGCCCTATACCTTGCTTGGGACTTGTGCTTAGACTGGCTATGTTTAAGAACGAAGTTGTGCTTGAGTTTTTTCTTGGAACGCATAATAACGTTATTGTGCTTACAATGAAGTCTACTTTAAATCGAAGCACAAGGCCGTTCTTAAGAATTTTCTGGGAACACAAAATAAGGTAAGTTTACTTAAATGCAAAGTCGACTAAAATCTAAGCATAAGAACGTGCTTAAGAATTTTCTAGGAATCGGGCCCTGGTGTTTTGCGTTATGAGGTATATTAGCTTTGCGAAGACGACCACCAACTCTCAAACATACGCCATCATAAAAGGGAGTAAGTGGTAGAAGCGTACTTTTTTCATCTATGGTTTCATTTCTTCGAAGGGCGTTGATTTCATCTGAGTAAGACTCTAGTTGAGCATATCGTGACCAACAAATTGACACATCGGTTAGTTCTTCAGACGTAATTTCCTTTGTGCGCATAGGTTGAATATTAAATCTTTTAATTGGTGCAAGGAAATTTCGTACGGCTCTAAGAACCCATGCTGATTTTGTTGAAAGTCGTTTCCAGGTTGAAAAGTTTAAAGGGTTGAGTTCTAGTAATTGCCCGATTTTAAAGGTTTGAATATGTTGATTACTGTCGATTAAATGAGGATAATCGAGTCTTCTGGTATTATTTACAGTTGATTGTTGAGAACCTTTGATTTCTGGATCGGTAAGAGGTATTTCCACTGTAGGAATGTTATGACATGGCCAAAGATCTTCAGTTCTGTGTAGGTATGATGGACCTGTGAACCAAAGATGATCGAGAGTAAGAGATGATGCGGGTAATCCTCGGGAACAGATGTCTGCTGGGTTGTGCGAAGTTTCTACATAGTACCATTGTGAAGGTAATGTTGATTCGTGGATTTCAGCTATTCTATTGCTGACGAAAGGTTTAAATCTTTTTGTTGAATTATTAATATATTGGAGTACCGTGGTTGAATCTGCCCAAAAGTAGACACCATTAAGGGGAACGTGTAGTTCGTTTTTGAGAAGATTCCATAATCGTATCGCTATCACTGCAGCTTGTAATTCAAGTCGCGGTATAGACAAACTTGGCTTTATTGGTGAAACTCTTGTTTTAGATGCAAGTAGAGAGCATGTGATTTTGAAACCTGTATGATAACGTAGATAGGCAACAGCTCCAAAGGCCTTTTCAGACGCATCAGAGAATATGTGGATTTGTACATCCGTGCAGTTTGTTGAGAATTCAGCATGATGACGAGGAAGTTTGAAGTGTTTTAAATCTTCTAATTGCGCCAACCATGAGTTCCATCTTTTGATAAAATCAGTAGGTAGAATTTTGTCCCAATCGGTTTTAGATCTCCAAATGTCTTGAACCAAGCATTTTGCTTGAATAATAACAGGACTTAAAAATCCTAATGGGTCAAATATAGAAGAAATTGTGCTCACGATGTTTCTTTTTGTAGGCGAGTTGGGTTTAAACTGTGGATCATATATAAATGTATCCTCCAAGACATTCCATCGTAGACCGAGCGTTCGTTGAATAGGTAAGTCGTCTAAATTAAGATCAGACGTGTGTATTACTCTTTCTGTTTCAGGAATTCCACTTAAAACTTCTACTTTATTAGACATAAATTTATGTAAGTGAAAACCACCACATTGAAGTAGTTCTGTCAACTCTGAGTATAGGTGTAAAGCTTCGGCAGGCGATTCGACTGATTTTAGTAGGTCATCTACATAGAAGTTTGAGAGAATAGTGTTTATAGTTGATACATTAAATTTGTCTTCATTATCAAGAGCAGTGCGTTTCAGTGCGTAATGTGCACAAGCGGGCGAATCAGCCGCACCAAATATGTGAACGAGCATTTTGTAGATTTGTGGTGGGCCAGGTGATGAGAGGTTTTCTTTCCATAAGAAGCGTAACGAGTCAGTGTCATCGGGGGAAACGCGCACTTGGTGAAACATAGCTTCTACGTCGGCTACTAGTGCTACTGAGAATAGGCGAAAACGTTGTAACACACCAAAGAGATTATTTAGTAGGTCAGGGCCTGTCATGAGATTATCATTGAGTGATGTGTTTGAGTAGGTAGTTGCTGCATCGAAAACAGGTCGGATCTTTCCAGGTTTGTGAGGATTAATTACACCATGGTGAGGAATTGTCCAAGTGCGTTTAGAAGTATTGCTAGCTTCAATAGGAGTGAGTTTTCTAGCATAGCCTTTATTTATGTAACCATTCATTGTTTCTGAATAAAGATCGGATAAAGTTTTATCTTTGCCAAGCTTTTTGCAAAGATGATTAAATCTGCGTTGCGCCATGCTGTGGTTATTGGGTAAGACTGGATCATTTCTCCATAACATACCAATGCTGTAGTTTCCCTTTAAAAGATGAGTACTGTCTTCTAACATGCGCAGAGATTTCCTGTCTTCGACAGACAGAGAGGTTTGATCATTAAACATAGTTCCGAAACTTTCTGTTTTCCAAAAAGATTCTAACTGGGTATCTAAACTAATAATCGGCTGTGTAATTAGGTTCAAGGAGTATGGATGATCTTCTGGATTTGAGTTAGCCACCCCCATGAGGGTCCAGCCTAGTGGAGTGCGCACAGCCATTGGTTGACCTTGTAAACCATGTCGTATTTCCAGTTGTACATGTGCTTGAGGGAAATTGGCACCAATTAATATCTGAACTTGATCTGGGTCAATGTTCGAAAGATGGAGGTCTTGTGTATGTTTCCATTCAGGATAAACGTATTGAGGAGGACATTGAAATGCGCCAAGTGAAACTATCCATGCACCAGTCACATTTAGATGAGTAGAATTCTGTTGATCAGCTGATTTCAAAGACATATTTACCATTGATGAGGGGTATGACTTTGTGCCTACTACAGTGCATAGAGTTAATGGTTTGCTTTTACCTTTAATACCAAGTTGATTGGCTAAAGAGTCTTGTATTAAGGTTAGTTCACTTGCGGTATCGAGCATTGCGTACGTAGTAGTGTAGACACCGTTTGGTCCGTAAACGTTCACTTTAGCAATTTGGAAGTAAACATTATTGTTCTTGTTATATATTGCGTTTATTGTACCAGAGTTCTGTGGTAGGTTCGGGGCTTGAGTATGAGACGTTAATTGCGTTTGGTGTTGACTAGTGGATGGTTGTGATTGATATCTTGTATTGTGTGTGAACGAGGCTTGAGGTTGAGTTTGATTAGTACCTTGCGATTGGAAGTTCGATGTACTTTGCGATTTGAAGTTTGGTGTGAACGGGGCTTTAGGTCGAGTTTGCGAAAGTGATTGTGCTTGAGGATTTAATGTGGATTGAGCTTCATTACGATGTTGACTTTGTGTTCGTGGATTAGTGGAATGGGGATATTGTGTGTGTTGTGGAGACGGGGCCTTATGGTGTGTTTGGTGTAAAGTGGAATGATGCTTTAGTTCACAACCAGGTTCCCTACATCTAATAGCCGAATAGCAACTATCTGGGGTGTGATATGGCTTTAGACAATTATTACATAATTTATGGTCTGTGACTATTTGCCTACGCTCTGAGACAGGCTTGTTTAGATAGTATGTACAGCGATATATATAGTGCGCTTCATTACAAAGAGGACATGGGGCTTTGGGTGGACTAGATAGGCTTGGCTGATTGTTAGAATGTGTATCTGGGGCTTTACGAGTATTTGAAATAGTTCTGGGCCTTGGAAAAGGTTGAGATTGAGAATGTCTGTCATATTTAGGCATTGACCGCTCAATAGCATATGGGTTCATATCAGTTTCAACCAGTTTTTTCAACCATGATAACAAATCAAGTAAATTGGGTTCCCTGTCTTGCATAATTTTGCGTGTAAATTCGTTCCATTTACCTAATTTGTCTGAAGGTAAGCGTTTTGAAGTCCTAATAACTGCATCACTACTATATAGTTCAGTGGTGTAGCCTAATTGCTGTAGACTATTGACAGTGTCTCTAACAACAATGTAAAAATTTCTAAGTGCATGACTATCTCGACTGGGAATAATTGGGCCTATGGTCAAATTATCAATGTGTAGGCGGGATACTTTAATTTTATGACCAAAGGCTGCTTTAAGCTCCTTTAATATTAATGCATAGTTTCTACCAGTATAGCTTAAACACTGGACAAGAATTCTGGCTTCACCCCTTAAATGAGACATCAAGAGGTCTAATCGCCTTGCGTCATTTATTTCAGGCCGTGTATGCACCTGCCAATAATATTGTTCAATAAATCGGGGCCACATAAGAGCGGAACCACTAAATATAGGAATTTCAATTTTAGGGAGATCCCTTTCAGACTCTAATTTGACTAATGTTTTTAATAATTGGTTATTGGCATCAATTTTTTGTGTAGTGGGTAAACAGGTTTCTTGGCCTTCAATTAATTCTGAAATCCATGCATCCATGGATTTATTTATAGAAATGTCTGTTTTAGGAGATTTAACGGATCCAACTAAAGAAGTACGTGCATTAGGCTGTGTAGAGTTAGGCTGTATCAGTGGTGAATAGTTGTATTCTAGTAGAGGATAATTAGTCTGTGTGAGCTCGGGAGCTTGTGGATTGAGGGTAGGCCCATGTGTAATTATAATGGGACTTGTACTTGTGTTTTGTGGATTATTCATGGTGGCATGTGGATTTACATTGCTCTGTGGATTTGCCATTGCGATTTGTGAGTTAGTGTGTACGGGACTTGTACTTGTGTTTTGTGTATTGTTCATGGTGGCATGTGGATTTACATTGCTTTGTGGATTTGCCATTGCGATTTGTGGATTAGTGTGTACGGTACTTGTGTTTTGTGGATGGTTCATGGTGGCATGTGGATTTACATTGCTTTGTGGATTTGCCATTGTGATTTGTGGATTAGTGTGTACCTGGCTTGAAGTATTGGTTACATTTTGTTGTGGAATTAAATTAGGTGATTATTATTCTCAATATTAGTATTTTGTTGTGTGTCTAAAAATAGATTTTGTGATATCCATTCATTTACTCTGGTATTTATAGCCTGTGGATTTTGTGGAGTCAATACTGGTGGTGGTTTATCATTAGACATGACGTCATTTGTGCATTTTTGTAAAAGTTGTGCAGTTAATCTGGCCTGTTCCACCATGTGTTTAGCTGCAAGAGTTTTTCTTTTAGTTTCAATTTCTGCCAAACGCTGTGATATATCAAATTCTTGTTGTGATATATCATATTCTTGTTCTAATTGTTGTACCTTTAATAAGGCTAATTCTGTTTTTAACATGAATTTTTGATTGCTACTTAGACTTCTACCTGATCCTTGGCTTTGAGAATTGTGTTGGCTATTATTGAACAATTGTTCTAAATATAAATTTGGTGGGTCTGACCATGCATAATGATCTGAATGGATTTGTGAAGGTGGGTTTGACATTGTTTAAATTATAAAATTCTATAGCTAATAATAATGAATTGAGAACTAGGCATATGTGTATTGTGTATATATTTGTATTAAACAAACTTTGTGGACAGGGGATTGTGTATTCAAAAACTTTGCGTATATATAGTGGAAATACGGGAAAACACTGTCGATCAACGAGAAAAACACTGTTTCCGTCTCACGGGACAGAAGTCGAAGATTGGTTGAGCATTGTTGACAAAACTTATATTATGCGTATGAGGATTGGGGAGGGGAGAATATGTTGAGATAGTGGATAAAAACCGAATGTTTATGCATGAATAATAAAGAGGACAAATGTAATGTGTACTGATTTGAAGTTTAATATTTCTACCGGGAAAGACTGGTTTCAGTTGTAGCTTGAGGATATTCGCGAACTGTGCACTCAAGAAGTAGTTAGTTTCACATATTATTCACAACTGAGTTTAAATATTAAAAAGTTTTTCTCGGTGTTTTGAGTGGATCTGTGTACATATTTTTCCCTCCGTCTTCTTCCATGTGCTCAAGGTGAAGGGAAGTCACTCTCCCCCACGGGCAAGTAACTCTTACTGGTTGTACTGGGAGCAGGTCGTTTCATCCCAAAACCGTTTCACCCCGGGCTGTTTCATCCGGGCTGTTTCATCCCAATTTCATCTCGGGCTGTTTCATCCCACATATAGGGCTGTTTCATCCCACAAATAAATAGACACATTTGACGTATTTTTAATATTTTATTCATTCATCAATAACTATTCATGGCTAATTCAGTAATACCATTTGTATCATTTCATACACAAATCATTCCATACATAAATCATACATAAAGCAATTACTTTGATTTCATTAAATTATCTATTTACGGCTTAAATTTCATACGTAAATCATACATAAAGCAATTACTTTGATTTCATTAAATTATCTATTTACGGCTTAAATTTCATACGTAAATCATACATAAAGCAATTACTTTGATTTCATTAAATTATCTATTTACTGCTTAAATGTTTATTTTAAATTTCTTTATAAATAAATGTATTTACTAAATAAATGTGTTTACTTTTTGTTAAATATATTAGTTAAATATGTAGGCTTAAATTCCTTAAATTTTTTTGTACTTGCTTTAATTAAACGGTGTATTCGAAAAATATCGCTCAAGCTGCAACAGGGACCATGCATCGAAGGTAATACGAAAATGTGTGAATTTTGTATTGTAGTTTATATAGGCCTACCCACAGGACACACGAATGGCACACGATGGCCCTGTATGCGCGAATATCGAATGGAATTAAGATCTTTGGGATTTAGGCTACATTGTAAGTTTCACCATAAGCCGATATAAAAAATGTGTGACCTCCATGCAGAGTATACAAACTAAAAACGCGATTTTTCGTACAATCATGAGTCATAATCCATGTCGTTGTGGTTCTATATTTATTCAATTTCAATATTCATCCTTCACCACAACTTCGGTTTTATCACTATTCAATTTCAATTAATTATTCATCCCGATATTAGAATCGTATAATATTATTTGTGGAGGGGCCGAATGACTAGACACATCTTCTTTGTAAGACTCCGGCGTGGTTTCCCTTGTTAGTGTGATGCAGAACGGAGGGCCTAAGAAGGAGAGCTGTCTAGTCGTTCGGATTGGACGAAAAAGCGAGGTCTCGTGTATACATTAGCATGCACGTAAAATATCCCTTGGCAGTTGGAATTCGATATAAGAGCAGGACGTAGCGCCGCTGTCCGGGCAAAATGTCCCTCATAACACACTGTATGGTGTATGCCCGTCCTTCATTAGCCCAGGTTAGGTACATTACAGTAGTTCATTTCATTTCTTTGTCACCCGATTATAGGTGGAAACAACTGTCCACGCCGGCATTCGAACATGCTTTAAGTAGAGAATGCAATTCCGCTCGACTTCTACCCCGTTGAAATATGCTTTTCAATTTAAGAGCAGGGTATAAAGACTTACTGGTCGCTAATTTGCGTACCCACGGATACTCGGTGATACTATCATAATCTAATAATATTATTATTAGCAGAACATTTTCTAAAAACCTGACCATTATGAAGTCATAATTGACCACGACGTCACAATGAACCCCATGACGTTATTCTATTGTTCCACTATTCTTTAGGATATTTCGAATTTACACAGGACGTCTTTTAACTATAATAATGTGGCAAAGATTCACTTTCCAACGACATCTTAGCCATTTTCTTCAAATCTGTTCAATGGATTCCTAGTGAGACTATTTTTTCGTTTTTTCCATATAAATAACCTTTTCATATGCCACCGTTTGGCGAGGGTATAGTATAAATGTTTACTTATTACTACTAAACAATGGGATATTCCAAAACAATCCTAAAGAATACGTTTTTTTAAAAAGCGTGTATTAGATGGTTATTAAGGCGAGGGTGTCTCTAGGACAGTGCTTCTCAACCTTTATGATACAATTCCCCACTTGAGAAATATTTTCTCCGCTATTCACCCCAAGCACTATAAAACATCAAACTACTAAAAGCTGAAAACGGAAACATGCTAATTAGGTATAGTTTCAAACACATATTTAATGAACAGATGCCATGGATTTACAGCTAGTCAGTCATTTAGTTTCCGACCAAGGGCTACGCGGGTTTGTGGTCGGTAACATTCTGACTGATGGCACCCGGTCAGGAGTCTGAAAACTCAATTCATGCAAATTCCCACTATTCACAAAATTCACCCCCTTGTGTATAATTCACCCCCAATTCCCCCTTTTTCCAAATTTCACCCCCAAGCATTTCGAATTCACCCCTGGAGGTGCACATGGACCCCGGTTGAGAAGCACTGCTCTAGGAGAAGACGATGTAGGGTCTCCCAATTTGACAAGACAATCGAAGGTGCATTGATCACAAATTGGCTCTTTTCAGTGCCACTTGCCACTTTTGTTTGTAAACAGGTTTATTGGTCTTCTGACAGTTACATTTATAGCCACGATAAACCCCTTCATTATTCAACGTTTGAGATCTGATATCAATCCAGAATACACGTATTTTCATATAAAAAAACGAAAAAAAACCGAGTGGGAATATTGTGGAATGTATTTATGAAATGGAATAAGGTATGAGTTATACAATAGATATAATAATTACATGTTTTGAAGAGAAAAAAAATGGTATCAAAATACTGAATAAATTGCAAGTTTATCGTTTCTGTATAATATTCTTTTTTGCATAAAAATGTACAAATACTGCAATAAATGCAGATTGTAATTCATAATTATTATACAAATATAGACATATTAATAATAACACAATTTATTATATAAAAAAAATTAATGATATTGTGAACGATATGTATATAAAAAAATGTATGTACATGGAATGGCAAGAACAATGACGAAATGTTCTAAGCTTTTGTGACATATATTGACAAAATAAAAAAAGACACAGAACTCGTTATGTCATGAATTATCATTCTATAAATATATTTTCAATTAAAATCTATTATTTATGTCAGACAATGAACGGTATCTGTGACCAAGTCTGAAATGTAGATATTCACCGACATTTCGTTCCTTTTTGTTATTCCAGTAAATGGAGTGACCATTAAAATATACGAAAGGAAAACACAGTTTGAAATAGGTTGTATTTTTCAGCACTTATATTAAAGATTTTAAGAGAATCGGGTTCTAGCCAGGGTGAAGATTCAAATAACTGAGCACTTATTTTATGCGGGGTAGGCTTAAGATAGAACAATTCTTGTATATAGGATCTGGGCATTGGTATGAGAAAGAAATGCTAGTGTAATATTAATTATTTCGTGGTCATATAATATGATGTATATTAATGCATGTTAATGTACAAGAATGAGATCATACAATATAATACAATGAAAACGACACAATTGGGAATTTAATATACAAAAGTATGTAATTAGAATCTATAAACAGCATAATAATTTCTAAGTAGTTTGTATCGACGAATTCATAAAGCATAAAATAATTCATATTCACACGATGATGTATCGTAATTAATGGAAATGTAATGTTCAAATGTCAGTGTGCTTCAATTTATTTTATTTATTTTTTTAAAAAAGACAAAACGAACAAAGTATTATAGTTGTAATTTAATGCTAACAGTTTATCATACTGGGAACAAAGCAGATGTTTCGAGGACATATGGGAGTGTCCAGTTCGAAATGAGATCCCCTCCCCGGTTCAAAATAGGAATTTGTGCTTTCGAACTCGTCGTCAGTGGGTAAAAATAATATCAATTTAACATGATTTGACCATTCAGTAAAACGAACGATGAGCCAAATTACTTTTCTCTAACTAGATGATTCTATGGTAGTTTTAAAAATAACATTGTCCAATATAAAATACATTTATTTTCTTGGTTAAAGTGATAATGGTTATTCAATTGAACACTATTAATATTGCTAATGGTTATCTGTTGACCATGGTTTAATTTGTTTACTGTATATACTTTTTACAATATATAAACATATTTACATGCCGGTATACACCTACAATGAATGTAGGTAATTTATCACGTGTACATTTAGACAGACTTCCTTCATCACAATGTAGAGTATACATATATAAATTCATATAATTCTAATATTCAGCAGGAAAAAAAACTGTTTAATACAATAATCAAAACCGGAGACATGTATAATGATCGAGTTGATAATGAGACTTTCTAATACGATATTTGTACAAATAATACGAGAAAATAGTCGATACTATCTAAATGACTAGTTAATATTCCATACGTATTGCTGTAAAATACATCTAACTTATATTTCACTATGCTCCTTGTGGTTTGTTTGCTTAAGTTATATAGCGCCAGTTGAATGCCGAGTGGAATTATCCTACAAATATGCATTAACAATTAATTGAATCATTGTATGAAATAACGGAGATTCGCTCCTATTTTGTTTATTAATATTGAATAATTTTTGTATGAAATAAGAAAGAATCGCTCTTATTTTTGTTTAAACAATGATTTTTACTGTTTTGTTTTGAAGACTTGACCATACGACACAATAAATTTCAACCTAAAACAAATACAGACACATTCATTTCTCTAGTCCTATTAACAAACGACCCACTAAGCTAACTAGTGACATATGACCCACTAAGCTAGCTAGTGACATATGCATGTCGATATCTTGACCCACTAAGCTAGCTAGTGACATATGTCGTTATCTTGATATTATAAAGATATGTAAAATTAATTATTATACACAAAGTGATCTATGGGTTATGCTACACGTTATGAGGGATTATATTTCCTTAATCCAATAATATAAATCTACAATATACTTAATAGTATTTAATAAAATATACAATAATTAATATTAACAATATTTGATATAAAAAAAAATATATAATATATTTATTTACATTATAGAAATGAATTTGTAATAATAATCTCACACATAATAGTAACATGACTGGGCACAGAAACATTTATATTTGCTCCGCGAAGCATTTACTCAACTTGTCAATAACTTAATTCTAAATTATAACATATAACCATATCAGGGTTGCATAGAATTTCACTATCACTAAGCTTACATAAACAAAAAACGAACAACATATATTGAGGAAATACTTCCCTGAGCAAAAGAAGTTCTTGGTCCATTTATGATGAAGAACGTTAACAGTCATTAAACACGCACACTTTCAAGAATATTACGGTGGCTATACACGCCTTAAAATATATGCATCGATGACGACAACGTCAATAAGATTCAGTCTATCACATTTTGCTTCTGTATGAAGGAATTAGGTGGCTTCTATAAATGCGTCTCCCACGATTCTTGCTCTATATCAAATAATGTTGTCTTTCCATTTCCTATATTACCGTTTACTTTTCCTCCAGACTTTCCGTTACTATTCTAAAAATTAAAACACAGACAGGCATTAGTGAAATTATAAATCATTATAATTGCTAAAAAGATAAAAAAAAAAATAGTTATGATCTACATGATACACGCATTTCTATATACTTACAATACCGACAACAGTGACAGCTACTAGAATACTATTTTTGGGGGTCTCGATATCCAATATTGCCAATTGGAAAGGGTAGAAACACAAGGAAGAAAACTTAATTAAAACATCGCCATTTATCAACTTGGTGACGCAAAATTGAAGGATCTAGTAGTATAAGGCTGAACGAGTTTTCATCATATGCAAACAAAAGGGGTCTAATACAAATCATACACATGTAATTGTAATCGTTTCAAAATTTGGAAAATATATATTATTATGTTGTTTTAAAATGAAATAAACAGACACATATAATAACCACTGGCTAGAACTAGCCAGGTTTAGGTTGGTCGTCTTACGTGCTCTTTAATTAAAACTAAAAATGGTTAGGTACCGTACGTAAATATAATGCATTGTATAATTGTAATGGAACTTAATATCAATACTTTGTGGTTATGTACTACAATACTACATCAACAGTTTATTTCAAATTTAGTCTCGCATAGTAATTCACAGACTCAACACCGGAACTACTACTATGCAACCAACGAAACCCATACTTCAGGAAACCTTATCCCCGTATGACCTGTCACCTGTAGTAATAGCTAACCAGACGCATGGCCCGACAGACAAAGATTTGTCATTCGGTAATAATACCAATCAAAGCAGTATCTATTAAAAATGTTAATCGAAATAGTATCGGTTAAAAATGTTAATCAAAATAGTAATATCTGTTAAAAAATTTAATAAAACTATTATCTGTTAAAAAAATTAATAAAAATAGTAATATCTGTTAAAAAAAATTAATAAAAATATTATCTGTTAAAACTGTTAATCAAAATAGTAATATCTGTTAAAAATGTTAATCAAATAGTAATATCTGTTAAAAAAAAATTTAATCAAAATATTATCTGTTAAAAATGTCAATCAAAATCGTATGTATTAAAATGTTAATCAAAATGTTACCACTATTTAACAATTTGAGAAATCCCTCATGAGTCATTAGATGACTATTTGGTAGATTGCCGTGTCCACAAAATTTGTTTTAAGAATGATTACGATGATTTCAGAATGTTAGTTGACTAGGCTACCATATCCATAAAGTTGAAGCTTAAGTAGATTTAGCATGAAAATGAGTTAGTTCCAAGGATGATCACCGTTCTCGTGGGCAGGATTTGGTGTCGAGAAATTCTGGCCATTTTAGAACTATCAGCAAATTAAGCTGGCAAAATCAGGAGTTACCTCCCGTGATATTCTCATTGGTATTCCATGCTACATATTACTATGTTATAACTATCATGTTATTGTGGTGCAATTATTAGGGTTTCAAGGGGTGCACGTTTTACTTACTTCATGCATACATGCACACATACAAACAGGATCATAAGGTTGTAGTTTTTTGCTGTTGGGAATAAAAAAACAAGGGTAAAGGTCAAGCAAGTTAAAAGCCAGCCATGAGGAGCAGTAATTTTCTATAATTATTTTTATGTTTTTCTTCATTAAGCCTTTAGCAGTAATATGCTTATTTAAATAAAAATTAATTTAAAATTAAAACTTTTATCAATTTATATTACAATACTTATTAATAAAGTCAAAATATCGATCAAATGTTTATGGTTTATTTTTAAAGCAGAATTTCAGGAAAGAATAGCAAGGAATGCAACTGTAAAGGCTTGATATATTGTGATATAGGAATGTGATAGGAAATACAAGACAGTATAGGAAATAATATAGGACAGTGACTGATAGGAAATATGGATCCCACCCTCCCCGATGGGCGGAATTTAAACCGCATGGCTAGGCGTATTACACAAAGTTAAGATGTTACGCAAAAAAACAAAAGAAAAAAAAGACCAAAAAAAAAAAAGACAAAAAAAAAAAGACTGAAAACCGAACCAGTTTTATTTGAACAAGATATATTAGTAAAAATAGAAATACATGAAATCCGTTGAACTGTAGAATGTTATTTCAATTTCAATTGGTGTAGGCCTACATAACTTTTTGAAATAGCTGAATAACAGCATCCGCAGTTATGAAAACATTAGATGCTACTGAAACACTTCAGTAGAGAGAGAGAGAGAGAGAGAGAGAGAGAGAGAGATGGGGTTTAACGTCCACTCGACACAATCTGGGTTATTTCCGGTCTAACTATTGGTTTTTAATTTTTTTTTTGCGTGCAGGGGTCTTTTGCAGTGGGGAGAAACCCAGAGGACCCGGAGAAAACCCACGATGTTGGACAGACGACCCTACTCCTTGTCATGTACAACCGGGGATTCGAAACCACGACAGTTGACTCAATGACAGTCCTTATGATACAGGCTAACCATTCGCCCCCCCCCCCCCAGTATTACATGTATATACATATTTCAAACATCAATCTGATGAAATGTGTGGTTTGTTATGAACGGGTGTCGTCTAGCCTTTCGTCAAACACGACACATCCTCTTGATTTTTCAGAAACTAACCAGGGAAAAGAGAATCCAAAGACGAGAAAAGAGGAAGTCGACCAAGGCAGAAAAATACACAATAAATTTCAAAATGACCAAAATATAACCAGACTTACCGAATCTAGAGCAGCATGCCTAGGTGAAGAATCATTCAATGCTATTTCTGAATTTTCTGCTAAAGGCTGTTTTCTATTATTATCTAAGCTATCTGAGATTTCTAGTTTATTTTCATATGTAAATTCTCCACTACCAGAATTGGAACTAGCCCACGATCTTCTATAACCTATATCATCTGGATCTTCTGGCATTCTGTATTTCTGTCTGGTATGCCTCCTTGAACACTGCAAATTGAAACATGTCACCATTATTTTAAACATTCGATTTGTCGTGAAGAATTTGTTATGACTAAAGGGCAGTGAATTTCATAAATCTGTATATATTTTCTGATAATGGCTTCTTTTAGTCAAGATTTGTCAATTTATGGTGTCACAAGAAATAATATAACCAACTGTTTAATATTTTACTTACCAGTACACACATCATAAATAATAAGAACAGCAATAAAACGCCCCCACAAACTATAACCGCTATAGCCCAATGTGGTAATAGTTGAGATGTGGGTGTAACGCCACCTGGTGCTGGTGTCGTTGTTGTTGTTATCGTTGTTGTTGATTCTTTCTCTGAAATGATCATTATATAAAAACCTAAGTTAACTATCATTTCATTCATTATGTTGGGGAAGTTGTGGATCCAGGCTCATCTTTAAAAGTTTCAATATGCGCGGGATTGGACCATTTTTTCATGCTTACTTATTATTGGAGAAAGAAAACGTCAATTTTTCTACATTCAAACCTGGTAATCGACGTTTATCGATTTATCATTACACGAAGAGCTCCTCATAAAATATCAGATGTCTTTCGCATTGAACCGTAATTAAAACCTGATTTACTGTATCTTCATGTAAAATTAAAATAAACCTACCTTGATGCACTATTGTTTGTTCATCGATTGTATAGGTTCCCAGTAAATTATTATTACTTGCTAGACTATCTTTAAAGACTGTCGTAACGGCATCGGGGGATACCGTGTCAACACCTTGGAACGTAGCAGAATAATCAACCACCACACTCCCTTGGCTAAAATTATACAAAATAATTATGCGAAAATCATTACAGGGAATCTGATGAAAAATTAATAAAAGCAAAACAATATAAAATACATAAATTTGCGTCGCTTCCACTCCACCTTCCAGTTAAGTTAGGGAGAGAGAGAGAATAGAGACGGGGTTTTAAATCAACTTAACACAAACTAGGTCATTTCAGGATCGAAACCATGCCACTTGACTTATGGCCTTAATAGGCCTATCCCACAGCTCTGTCTTTTCCTTGCCTAAACACATTCTGTCGGGGTACCCGATTTTTTATTTGGACATTCGTTATTTTAATACAGGATTTCACTTGAGTTATTATATGAATGGGAGTCATTCTTACCTAAAAGTAACGTCATCGTTAATATTCTGGAAGGTATCCTTTAAATCACTGTTTTTAAACATCTCATCTAACTGTAAATAAAATAATAATAGATACAGTTAAGTGCAATCGGTGGATGTTTAAATGTATAATCGATGTACTGAAAAAGATAATCATTTAATCAATGTCTTTTTAAATTGTAAATTTTATGTCTATCGTTACTTGCAAACAATGCAATATATGGAGAATTTAGATCGTACAGCGAAGTTTCGCCTACTCTTTTTCGATTTCGACGAGGTTTAGTTTACGTGCACGCCGAAGTATATTTTATGGGCATGCCGATGTGTACGGTTGTTTACCTTGATTTTTTGTCATATTCGACAATTAGTTTATTCAACACTACGAGATTTCATACTTTTTCTATTCAATAAACATATATATATATATATATACATATATCATCAATACGTTTTGACGACATTTAAACAATTTTTTAAAATGTGCATTTTTAATGGGTATTGTAAACATGTTTTATTATAGTATTAGATCGCGTTTATTGCGACTTTCACACAATTTCAACGAGCATACGCAAACCAAAAAATGTTAATAATAAATGTGCAGATAATATGACGTCAAGTACATGTAAATATGTGAGCCATGTCACGCCTAAAGTCATTACCTTTTTAAAACTAAGTGCAATCTGGTATTAACTGATATCACACGTCATTTATGAGAAAGTAATACTTTGCCATAGGTTAAAATATAATATAGACGTAATAAGGTTTGTAAAATTAGAAGATCAAAACAATCTTTTCTGCTAAATGTTTATATAAAAAAGGGGTTAATCGAGCAATCCAATAACACGCATCATTTACTTCTCATATAACTACTGATTATATATCTCGTCAATTTGGAAAGTTATTACATATAACTAACAAATGTTTTGTTTCATTTTGTTAAAAAAAAGAAGAATTACCTTTGTTTTCAAGTCATTTTTCAAAGTTATATACTCAGCAGTTGTTTTATTGTTCAGTGCATCTGACCATATGGTACCGTTGGTTATCCTAAACCGGCCATCGATCTCCACCGTTACTATAGGACGAGGACTTGTAATCACCAACGATGATGTTACTATCATTGAACTGCTTGATGATGGTGTTATTTCTGATGACACAATAACGGCTGAGGATGTGGCCATAATCGATGAAGATGTTGCTAATTCTGACGAAGACGTTGCCCCCACAGATGAAGCCATAATTCGTGTTGATGATGATGATACGGATGAGGCTACTATGTCCAAAGACGATGATGATGTTTGGATTACTGATGATGAATATGATGAGGATACAAGCATAGACGTTGTCATTATTTCGGATGATGTTTCCATTAGTGACGACGATGAGGCTACTATGTCCAAAGACGATGATGGCGTAGTGGATGTTTGGATTACTGCTAATGATGAAAATGATGAGGATACAAGCATGGACGTTGTCATTATTTCGGATGATGTTTCCATTAGTGGCGACGATGAGGCTACTATGTTCAAAGACGATGCTGGTGTAGTGGATGTTTGGATTACTGGTAATGATGAATATGGTGATGATACAAGCAAGGACGTTTTCATTATTTCGGATGTTTCCATTAGTGGCGATGATGTCATCATTTCTAAAGAGGAAACCATTTCGGATGACAAACTAACAATTCCAGAGGACGGCGTCAATAAAGTAGAGGATATCATGTCAGAGGATGTTGTGGTCATTCCGTAGGATGGTATCATGACTATAGAAGAAAGCATAGCTGTTTCGGAGGAAGGTATCATTGGTGTGGAAGATGGGGTAGACATCTCCGATGAAAGTATCCCAGATGACGGTATCATAATCAAGGAGGAGGAAGTTATCATTTCCAAGGACGTTGCCATTTCTGGTAATGGTACCGACGAAGAAGTTGTTATCATCCCAATAGAAGAATATTCCATTGAAAATGTCGACATTTCTTCCGATACCATTTGACTGGAAGATGGAATAACCTCTACAGAAGATAGTGACATCGACGGCATCAAAACTAAGGACGAGTACACTGATGACGAGGTTAAAATATGAGATGCCACCATCAAGGAACTTGATATTTCAGAGGACGGTATCATAACCAGCGCTGATGTTGTCACCATTTCAGAGGACGTCGTTATTTCTGGTACTGTTATCGAGTACAAGGATGTAGCCATCTCAAATGCCATTGATAATGTGGAAACCTTATCTGATTCCATAAGACCTGAAGACGTTACGAGGTTGGAAAAAGGTGAAAACATATCTAATGAAGAAGAGTCCGCTGATGGTGAGTATGACAGTACAGGTAATAATTCTGACACAAACGAGGATTCGAAGGATTGAGAGGTTGACAATTCTGATATTACACCTGGTGATGACATCATCTCTATCGGCGAAGATGTGAGTAGCGATGGCAAAACTACACCCAAGGAGGACGATTGTACCATTGCCGAGGAGACCATATCGGTTGGCAAGATTACATTCAAGGATGAAGATGGCGACAACATTTCTGATGCCATAAACGATACCGAGCTAAGACTTGATGATGTTGACGATAAAACCGTTTCTATCGGCGAATATGTAAGAATCGATGGTAAAATTACACCCATTGAGGATGAAGTGACCATAGACACCACAGGTGATGATGTCATTTGTGTTGGTAAGATTGCATTCATTGAGGAGGCTGGTGATGCCATTTCTGATGACACAAAGGACTCTGAGCCAAGACTTGATGTCATTGATGATACCATTTCTGATGACATAAACGATACCGAGCTAAGACTTGATGATGTGAGAATCGGTGGTAAGATTACACCCATGGAGGATGAAGTGGCCATTTCTGAGGACACCACTTCGGACGATGATGTCATTTGTGTTGGTAAGATTACATTCAGTGAGGAGGATGGCAATACCATTTCGGATGACATAAACGACTCAGAGCCAAAAATTGAATATGCTGATGTTTCCACATCTGATGAAATAAACGGCACGGAACTAACACTTTGGGATTCCGATAACTCCAAGGAAGGTAAAACAGGAAGTGTAGACGATGATGAAAAATCCATTATAGATAAAGAAGTTTCTATTTGTGATAATGAAATTTCTGACGAGGATATTATATGTGATAACTCTGACATTTGACTAGTTGAGTCGCTTGATCGGATGTCCGATACCATCGCCGATGTTGACATGATACTAGTACTCTGTGGTAGTAAAGGTAGGTCAGTTGACGAGGAAACTATATCTGTTGATTGTGGTATAATTGGTAATATTGTTGATGATGACGAAATGTGCAGTTCGTCAGTAGACATATCAACTCCAAATGAAGACGTTATAACCAATCCCGAATCTATGCTTGGTGACGACGACACAATAGGTAACGACATATTGGTTGACGAGGATTCAGGAATTTCTGAAAGTTCTGTGGCCACAAAAGCAGAGGATGATGATGCTTCTGATGGCATGATCATTTCCGTTGAAGACCCAAAATGTGGCATGGTAGACATATCGGATGCGTCAGACATTAAAATGGATGTCGATGACTGGTCTGGTTTAGGCAAAGCCACTTCACTTGATGATGATGTTACCTCTGTTGAATGGGATAGCTGTTCAGAATATAAAGTGGAATAGCTGTGTATCATTGAATTTGTAGATGTAATTTCTTCACTTAGAGAAGCCACCAAATCCAGTGATAAAGATGATACTTCCACCGTAGGTGATATTGCGGATGATGGTGACGTCACGACTGAATCCGAGAGAAGTAACCTGCCCGAGGAAGAGGATTGGGATTCTGCTGCCATTATTGATGAAGAACTCGACGATATTTCATAGAATGAAGAAACAGACATGGATACCATGGGTTGGTACATACTTGTAGAATACGAGTTCACCACTTCTTCAGAGGCAGCCACCGAGGGCGACATGGTTATCGATATTAATTGTTCTGTAGCCTCGGTGGATTGGGTCAATTCCATTTCGCTTGATTTCGCTGGTATGATAGCGACAACTGAAGATGATTCTCGTATCACGGAAGCTGATGGCGATCCTTCCATAACAGAATCTGTCGAAAGAGTCCCTTGTTCAAGTAATGACTTTGATTCCATGACTTTGGTTTCTGTTGAATAAGTGGGAATCATAGTAGCAGACGACATACTCGAGTACATTTCACTGGAACTTGACTGCGAAGGGTATACTTCTACATTCACTGATGAGCTGGACCTTAAGGTCATTGATGTTGTTGGTGCCAATTCTGTAGATTTAACATAATCACTGGCCAACACATCAGATTGCATGGGTGTGGAAATTTCTGCATTCAACACTGACGATCTAATAGGAGATAAATATTCAGTAAAAACAGAGAAGGACCCATCTGACATATGCGTTGAGCTCTCTTCTGTGTATCTAGTACTCTTTTCTTTTTGAACTTCAGACGATGAGATTCCAGCGTGTGCTATTGAAGATGATGCCTCGGTCGACATTTCTATTGACGATTTCCTTAGCGAAGTATTCAGCAGCTCATATACGGTACTTGTCTCTTTACCCCCGGCTATAACTACCTCTGATGATGTTTCAGGGTTTACTGATGAGCTCAACAAATAATTATCGCTTGATTCTGACACAGGGGGTGTCGACGACATGGCCATTTCGACTTGCTTTGTGGAATATGGTGTGGAAGTTTGTAAAGATCCTAACAAACTTGTCTTTATTACATCCACCAATTGACTAGATTCCACAGCAGTAACAGAACTTGGCTCATGTAGAGCCGATTCGTGAAATACAGATGATGACTTTGTTATAACCTGATTAGAGGTAGTTGCCAAAAGCTCCACTTGATCCGAATCGTTTACAATCGAAGTAGTCATATGAAAACTAGGTACTGTTTGGTGTTCCATGGAAGTGTGGGTTGTTTCCTGTACTGCTACTTGAGAGGAGGATTCGACAACTGTGTTGAAGTTAGACTGAGCTGATACCTCAGGCGACGATTCGACCACTGCTTGGGAGGATGATTGAGCGGCAAATTGAGAAGATCCGGGTTCAGATGATGACTGTATTATTTCTTGAGAGGATTTCTGGACTACCGCTGGAGTAGAAGATACAATTACATCTTGAGAAGAAGTACGGAATAAATCTTGAGAGGAAGACTCGACTACTGCTACTGGAGATTCCGATTTTAATATCCCTGAACTAGACACGGTCTCTTCTTTTAAAGCATCCATTGATGAGGAACTTTGCTTAAGAACAGGTGTGGTTGATTGTGGCACATCATAAGACGTTTGAAGTGGTTGTTCTGCCAAGGAAGTAGTGGAAACAGTTGGTTGTTCACTTGATGATGCCACAATTATCCCAGACGTTGGTTTCACAGTGTGTGTTGTGGTTTCTTGTTCACCTAATGTCATTGATGTTAGTTTGACTGAGTTTACCACACTAGGGTTTTGAAGGTCTGTTGATGATTCGGTTATTACAGAGGTGGCCAGAACAAATTGATTTTCGATATTTGATGAAGATTCTGGGCTTATTGCTGATGCAGATGGGATTTCTCCTCCATTAACGGCTTGCGACGATAGGGTATCTGTGGCTGTCATTTTTGCTATTGAAGTAGGTTGTATATCGACAGCCGTTTGGTCTTGATTTGATCCTACAGTGGACAGGCCAGCAGTCATCGATGTGCTAGATATTTCTATATCATTTATAAAAGATGAAGTTTGTTGTAGAGATTCGGTTATCATGATGGATGATGCTGGGTTGTCTGTACTTGCAAAAACTGGAAAATAAAATAAAAATCATGCGCAAATCAGTATATGTTATAGTGAGAAAGAGACAGAGAGGGGAGGGGAGAAAGAAAAACTAGGTCATTTCGGATCTAAAATATGGTTCAATTTTATTTCAATAATTCGCTTGGGCGTAGGGGCTACCCGGAGAAAACCTACAAGTACAAGCAGGGAATCGTAACCATTCGGCATTAACCATCCAGCCACTCAACTTCAAAATTTTAAAGTATTTTTTTGTTATTTGATTACTTTGCTATCGGCGTGAGTTATCCATACACATTTTTAAATACACATGTATGTGCATGCTACACGTGGTATGTTTGATATATGTATACAACGTTACCTATATTATACTAAGTCATCTATGCATACTAGTATTTAGTTTTTAAAACCCGTTTGTATGTAAAAATCGTATTCGGAAATGATATCAACGAATTATAAAGGGTATATGAATTGACTTACTGTTAAAAAAAGTTACAGATTGTATCTGTAAAGAATTGATTTGTCCTCCTATAAATATCATATTTAATACATCTATGTCGGTTAACGATGTATTTATTGATATACTGACATCCGCCGTAACATTCGGTTCTCTGAAAAATATGAATAACAATGCTTTTAAATTGATTTAAAATAGAGAGAGAGAGAGAGAGTGAAATGGGGTCTAATGTCAAATCAACACAACTAGGTCATTTCGGGACTAACATGCCACATAAGCTCACACCTAGGCTCGAACCACAGCCGCAAGCCAGAGGTGGCTGGCCAGCTAGAGGTCGAAGCGCGACACTCTAGACCACTAGGCTAATATCCAAACCCCCCGGATTTAAAATAAAGGTTTGCGCGTATGTATGTATGTGTGTGTTGTTTTTGGTAACTGTTCATTGAAATCATGGAATTGGCAAATTACATGAAACGGAGTAATGTACGGTTTAGGTTTGCTCACAAGACATGTCAACATTAAAAACGTTTTAGAATGCATGGTACTACGGACGAATAATTGAATATATGTTCCCATTACGTTGTTTACTCGTAATAAGACTAATCCATTATCATTTGAGAGATAGAGGAGGAATGGGGGATTGAAATCTAGCATAATATGCCAAGAAAGTTTATCTATACAGGGAAGAGTTCTATGATTGTTGTTTGAGGAAAACAGAAGTATAGTTTATGATAATACCTCACCCAACACCTTTAACTAATACTTGGCTCAACATATATAACTAAAATCTCAGCATATATTTCATTTTATTCCACTTTTAACCCCACAATCCCCTTTCTTCTTTGTTAATATTGACTGAATAATTAGAAGAACAAAGGGATTGCGTTAAGCTTTCCTATTTGAGTGGAAACTATAGAGTCCAGAAAAGATCAAAATACTAATTCGCACGATTATAGATAAGTTGAACTTTTACCAATGGCTTAGATTTTAATACTCACCTAAAATTAGAAAGTGTCACGCTTAATACATCAACGTTTTCGTTACTAAATGTTAATTCAAGCTGAAAAAAGAAAAAAAGACAAATATATTGGGACATAAAATAAAATCGTGTATTGTTGTGCAATATGCAAGACAGTGTGTCCCTTTTTATTATTAACCGTTATTAAAGGGGCAATAACACTCTTGCTGACATGACAGGTCCAGAAAAAAATAGCCTTATTCTAAGTACTAGATGTTTAAGTGTCCTACCTGTTGTGTAAATTATCCATTACATCCTATTTTACTTGTCCAGAGGGTTCGAAAATGTGTTTAAATCCAAGTTGCATTTAAAAGTGTTTACGTAAAGCTTTTCAAACCGTGTAGTTTAATTTTTCCATTTTTTTTCAAATTCGGTGTGTTAAGATGAAAATTGTATCATCAATTAATTGGAATAATGTAAAACAGTACAATTTGTTGACCAGAATATTGATTGGGGCATATTATTAAGTTACAACAAGAGTGTTATTGGGGCTTTAAAGATACGCTTTCTCCGGGCTCGACGTCGTAAGAACCCCATTAACTGAAAAATATATTTAAACTACAAAAACACTGTGGCCAAAATCTTACGAGATACTCCAAACAAGGCATTCCTTTTCAATCCACGTAAGTTAATATATGTACATCAATCAAGTACTCACGAAAGATAATTAAAGGATGAACTTTGCTGCGGACGAAGCACTCATTGCCGATCTGTGTTTATAAATCATTTATTTATTGTGTTATTATTATGGAATTTTAGTCTATATAGTCGTTAGAATTAGCATAATTAATGAGTTCAATGGCTAGGATACAAGACCTTATTATGTTTAAAGGTGCATATTTATAAAACATCTAAAATATATTCTATTGACAATAGGCGTAAAACAAAATTGCAAATTATACGTAATAATGAGACGGGTTTTGACCGCAACATTGTCTTTTAAATTGGGGAGTCCTAAGTTTGTTTTTAAAAGTGTCTAGAATTATTTGACACATTCAACAAACCCAAATAGTCATGTTGAAAAAATCTCTGGTGACAGTTATTTCCATGCTTGATGGTGGTGATTGACATATCACATGTCAAAATATAGAGACCAATATGACATTTTAATGTCAAATAAATCACGTGCTGTCATCGATTACAGTGTTGTTCAATATATAATTATAACAACCAATAGGAACGGGTAATTAGTACATTTAAATATATACCATCGGGACTGTAATTGTGTCCAAATGGATTGAAGAATTATATCTTAATAACGAAAAAAATTCATTGTCATAAACGTACAAGTGATAATTTAATTATTTAATAAAATCGGGAAATGCTAATTGCAGGTCGGTTGGGGAGGTTCGGAGATTTCCGGAGTCCAAAATGGCCGCTTTATACAAATAAATATTTTTGGGAATACTAACCTTAACCATTTTAAGAGGGGTTAATGGTAAATTAAACCCAAGCTCAGTCTTCTAAAAAGGATTAGGGTTAGGGTTAGCATTCCCAATAATTCTCATTTACTAGTATATAAAGCGCTCAGTTTGGACCCCGGAAACATCCGAACCACCCAAACCGGCCTGCAATTAGCATCTGCCAATAAAATTAGTATTGCTGTTTCTGTATTCTTTGAATGGCGGAAATACTTCGAATAGAAATTGACTTTACTATTTTGTATTAATACATGTATAATGTAAATCAAGATCTAGAAGTGTGGTAAAATTGGATGTTTGCCAGGGCAGTGACATCCACGCCGCATATTTGATCATTATAATGTACCATGCCGCTTTTTATCGATCTTGAGCCACCAAAATATTAAGTGGCAAATATTGTAATGTGTGTTAACAAATAATTGGATGCGGACTTCATTTAGAAACAGCCACAAAGGCCCTATAGGATACTTTTTTTAAACTTATGTTTAATATTTGGTAAAATGGCGTTACAGCAACCGTCATAAATGACCTTGTAATATTCAACGAATGCCGGATGAACCTGAAAAATTCCCAGGCGCTGATGGTATTGTTTACTAATGATGATAACATAACTATTTTGTATTAATACATGTATAATGTCAAATCAAGATCTAGAAGTGTGGTAAAATTGGATGTTTGCCAGGGCAGTGACATCCACGCCGCATATTTGATCATTGTACCATGCCGCTATTTATCGATCTTCTACCTCTTCGAGCCACCAAAATATTAAGTGGTAAATATTGTAATGTGTGTTCACAAATAATTGGATGCGGACTTCATTTAGAAACAGCCACATAGGCCCTATAGGATACTTTTTTTAACTTATGTTTAATATTTGGTAAAATGGCGTTACAGCAACCGTCATAAATGACCTTGTAATATTCAACGAATGCCGGATGAACCTGAAAAATTCCCAGGCGCTGATGGTATTGTTTACTAATGATGATAACATAACTGTTCTTTCCCGCTTTTCGTGTTTTTCAACAAATTGTTTACACCCCTATTGTCAGATTATTGACTTAATATTTTTGGACTTAGATAAACATTTATCGCTTAGCAGCATTGTTGCTAGGCGTAAATTTGTAGGTATATCTCGGGAATGAATCGTTATTTGTTTACTTTGTTGTTTGTTTGTTTTATTGACACAAAAACAAAGATAAATATAGGCCACAACTGTATTTTTCAGAAGGAACTACAAATTGTTTTCAGTCTCAAGTCGTGGTTCTTCACGTCGACTAGTATAGATGCAACATCCGTCATATTGATATAGTTCACTGGAGATCAATATCATAAAGAATTTAAATTGCTTGACAACGGATCATACGCCCACTGCAACTATAAACTATATCGTCCGGGCAAGTCCATAAAAGCAAAACCCAGACAGTATAATATCATTGCTGTAATTCTAAAGATTTTAAATAATGCATATAAATTTCATACAGATTGGATCATAGCTTTTGTGGTAAGTGCGTTCACAAGGTTCTACAAAGTGAAACAAAGAAGGATCATAACTCTAGAAGTAAATAAGGGATTTTTTTTAAAAATTCAACAGGCTTCTTCGGCTCACTAATGTCAACATCACAAATTTAATACGTAGAGTGTTAACAAGAAATTTGGAACGACGGATGGATGGGTGGAAGGACAGATGATGACAAAATACGACCCACATTTCAATATGGATGTATTACAAACGAATTGGTAAAATAATAATATTAACTTACTCGTGAGGTTATATCATTTTTTAAATCTAAATAATTTTGACTTTCTGTGTTACTATACTCTTCTTGCCACGTTCTTGATAAATCTATTAAGGTTCCATTAACCTCCTTCACAACTGAAAAAAAGAAGAACAAAATTATTGGGGTTTTGTTGATTTGTTTTTTTTAAAAAAAAATAACATGTTAGTATACGTGCATACAGACAAACTTAAATTACATAATAAAGGCATGACTGGCACATGTTTATATCAAGTTGTTTCCATTTCTTATATTCCTTGTTTTACAATAATTTCCAAAAGGTGTCCGTCATCAGTATGTAACATTAATTTTCCTTTTTTTTCAGCAAGGAAGTCAAGGTAGCTAAGTGGGTAAGACGCTGGCTCGAAAGCCTGCAGGTCGTATTTCGATCCCTGCATTGGCCGAGAAAGTTCATCTAGATTGTCGGTGGTACAGCTGTTTATTCGTTAAAGGTCCCTTTTGGTTTTCGTTATAAGAGTAGGCCATAGTGCCGCTTCCCGGGCAAAATTTCCCTATTAGTAAATTGCATGACGTATGCCCGTCTCCATTAGCTCAGTCGTTACAGAACAGTGGAACGCAAAACACCATTTTATTTCTTTTCATTTATTTCCTAATTTCAGCAGCTCAATTGATTTCTTTTGGTGATACCACATTTTGTAGTTAAGTTTTATGAATGCAACTAAGATAGTTTAAAGGTGACTGATTATGAGCTTGTGCACTACATAGATGTTACAATTGACATTCAACTGTTAATACTTCAAGAAAGAGGTTTTTATAAGAGGATGGTTTGTCCCTATCGTTTCTTTACAAAGGCAACGAAACGATTTAAACTTTTACAGCTGTTCCCAATGTATCTAGAAATGTTAGTGGAAAATTGTTGGGTTAAAGCGGGGTTAAAGAAATTTACAATGGTATAAGGCTGAAATATGAAAATATTATAAACACAGTGTGTGAATTATAGTATTTGAAATTCCCAATAAAAATCTTAAAATTTAGTATTCAAAATTAATAAGTATTTTTAATTTATATTGTGTTTATACTTTGCTCTAATCTATTGAAAGTGAAAGGTTGCAAATGTTCTCCCTGTGTAATGACAATACGTTCATATCATCAAACTTGTATAAATTACTGTTAATGAAGATAAACCACATCGCCCATACTAATCTCAGATTAACTTGTTTACTTTAACTTGGGTACATACAAGCTTTAATCCTTAAATTATATTCACGAATTGTATTTTTATATTACAACAGATGAAATAAATAGGCCAATGTCTAAGCAAAAACTGACCATTATCATAAGACAACATTTGCCTTACAACATGTAGTAATTGGTACGGCTACTAAATGAATTATTCGATGTAGGTTACTATGTATATAGAAAGGCTTAATTCGTTCGCACTCAAAACTGTCAAATATCTGAATGTCATTTATTAATACAACTGAATACCATAGACTATAGTAGTATTGACATTAGCTTGGCAACATTTTCAGTGATAATATACCGGCCATGGACACATGTTGTCATATTGGTAATATCAATACAATATTATAGAACCATTTGAATGCAGAACCAACTTTACACCTTGTCAAATATCTCCTTCACTATTGATAAAACATGTTAATTCAAAGGGAAATGTCGAGTCCCTGTTTAAATTTTCACCTCGAGTTATTCCACGCGTGTTTATTTAACGGTAAATTCACAAATTTCCAATAGACCGTTATCTTGTATTTAGAATTGCGCTCGAAATAAAGAGGGGCATTGAGATTCTCATTTTCTCTGCATTATAGGCTAGTTTGATGTTCTTGGCCAAAAGAATGTAACACCAAGGGATGAAAACTAAACTGTAAATATAGAAAACATGCACATACATATCAACTTCTTGTTGTAGTTCCTGTGTTTTAAACCGAACTAAAGATATGTTAAATAGCACCATTTTAAAACGACTTGCTTTTTTAAATACAATACATGAAAACATACAATGGTACTTGTCCTATTAAAGATTACAAATGAGAAATTTTCAATTGACACCTATATATTTGTGGTCTATTGATATATACATGTACAAGCAATGGGGTTTAACGTACCACTGTTCTGTTCCTAACTGGAGGATATATACAAATCACTTTAATGTGTTCGAAACGAATTATTAATAGAAAATATATTTAAAGAGCGTATGCGAAGTGATTTATATTCAATTTTCGAAAACGAACATTGCAAGTTCAAATTGAAAGGTAATCGTTTACGCCAGCTCAGTCTATTTTACGTGTTTCTTTTATTATTATTGTCTTCGTTTGTGAATCAGCCTTTACTAATTACTTTCACATTTGTCTTGTAGGAAATGTTTTTATTTCTTTATTATAAAATAACACTAAAAAAAACATAGAAAACGAGACTCGTGCCCTGATTATAAAATGTCAATTGTGTCTTAAATATTGGATATTGGGATCCCATATTTACACGGCAAGATAATAACACTAAAATTGCATTCTAATTCGTGTTTTTAATTTCGAATATTATGGCAAATATTGAGTTTGAGATAAGACTCCTTTAATGTCAGAAAAAGCAAATATTTTCTTTGTAAAAGCACATACCAATATACTCTTTTTATAACTCATCTGGTAGAAATGCATATCTATGCGTATATTTATCTATCATAGACTTTTTATATCTTTAAGCTGAAATATTATATTTTATGCGTAAGATTGATAAAGTTGGTGTATTTGTTGGTGTGTTCGCTAATGGTAACCAAATGGTTAAACTGGTATTCTACATGCTTTACATGTCGTAAAGGTAAAGTCCTTAATCGATGGGCGAATGAGTATAGGCCTACTGATCGAGTGATAAAAACATAAAATCGAAATCCATGTTTATTATGTATTCCTATCAATTCCATTAAGCTTGTTCATTTTCATTTTTATTTCTTTAAAGTTATTCTTTTACACTGACTTCTTGATTAATATAATGCACTTAAGGCTCTTACACTATATGCGTTTTCATCATTACAATGAATTATTCATAAACTCTAATATTCATAAAGTAAACGTAGGCAATTTCAAATTGTAATAGCAGAGAATAGAAGTCATTTTATACTTATAAACAATTACAAAATATTGTTAATAAATAAGCAAAAGCTGGGTTGGGTGTACAACTGCATTGATAATAGGATCATCAAATAAGTATTATGCGCGAGGGTAGGGGTTTAACGTCCACTCCACAAAAATGATATAAATAATTTTGTTTCAACAATTCTCTTCCACGAAATGGGAGTACGCATAGTCAAGTGTGGGATCGAAACCATGCCACGTATCTCAATGATAAATCCTCTACTTATTACAAAGCCGGCGACTTTTAAATTATGTAGGTTTATCGCAATTGAAGATTAATCGCAATCCAATATCATCATCGTTTATCCACACCTTTATCTTCGACATAACTGAAATATCTATGTTAATATATTGGGAATAATACAATAGGTTTTTGTATTGATGTCATTAAACAAGTTCCCACACGATCAGACAAGGTGTTTTTTATACTGAACCCACCCATGAGTAAAATCCACACACATTGCAATTGACAATCAAATAAATAAACATAATAGACTTGATTATTATCTGATCAGTCAGATCCCCAAAAGCTCAAATAATACGTCCACATGAAAATGTGGGCGTATAAAAATGATTGAACTGCAATGACCCCCAAAAGCCATTTGACCGTTAAACATGGGAAAAAAACGACGTATATAAGAACCCGCACGTGAATTTAATGGCTCTAGTAAATTAAACATAAACCTAGATTCATCATAAAATCAAATTTGGGTCTTCTCCCGTCTAGTATTCAGACATAGAAATTCAAATCTAGAATGGCTAGCTCCGGGACCGGGATAAAACATCCAGGATTAGGGTAGTTTCGAAGCTCAATCCTACTTTTTATATGACAACCTGTTATGTTTTTTATGTGACCTTAGACTATTTAAGTGTAAGTAAATATTTGAATAGGCTAGAATAAAACCAATTCAATTAATAGTGTGGGGCAGCCACCGATCCATTTGCCAAAGGTGATAAATATACAAAAGCTCATCAGTGAGTGTTAGTTATATCAACCTTCAAATTGAAAATTTAGTTCTAATAAATTTTCTAATACGGGACATTTGTGATTTGTAAGAAGAATTCAAGGAACCCGTCTCAACTATTAGCAATAGCTAAATGGTAATGTAGACTTTGGTCAAATTACTGCGTTTCAGGAAATGGCATCGATGGGTTGTGGTGGGGCAGTCGAAACAAAAAAGAAACAACATTTGCTTTTCGAGGCAAGGTAATTATTTGATTATATTGAGGTGTGTGTCTACCTTACTCAACAATACGTTATCATCAGAAGAAGAAATAGTCAACAAACAGAACCAAAATTTCAATTATACAATCGCTTGAGAATTTTGTCTTAAACACGTTAATGACAGCGTCTGTGCCAGAAATTCGGATTACGGGCTCTTCTTCGTCTCTTTTTTTTATATCTCGGCTGTTATAACGTTGATCTTTTCTGATGCACATTCAAAGTAATATATGTTTGTTACGTTACTGTTGAGAATCATTTGGCGATTATGTAAATTTTCCCAACATTTGTTTTAACTCACCAATTCTGTGAAAATAAAAGGATGTGTTTATCCGCCAAGTTATGACAATAAGGAAGGTGCTTGGTGAATTATTAACTCAAATTTGTAAAGGCATGACCTTTTTAGCGATGTTTGTGCATGGTGGTGGTGGTGATGATGTAATATTAATTTGTATACACGTGTATAAGTACAGCTTACTATTAGAGTAACATCTCTTACTATAAGTTTTTTATCTGGAATCTAATCCAATAATCTTCAAGAAAGGGCGTACTGACACAAAGATAGGGAGACACCATAGGCATAATCTGTGTAGCCTAAAAAAAAGTTACCATGACATTTTTGTTATTTGTGATATGAGTTTGTATTTGCCTAATGATTTTGGTATTTATCGGGTTGTTTTAAATGACATTAGCGGGCAGGTTGTGCAAGTTCGTGTAGTTATCGTGTTGCTACCCTCCTTTAAAACATCTTGGATACCATGGACATGATATAAATATGTTAAGAGATTACAACCTAATGTCATGAAATGAAAAGAATAGATTGTTAAATTCGTAGAGTGGAAAATGAAAGTTACATCTAAATACGATGTCAGTGTCACAAGTTAGCATGTCATCTGACACGCCATAGAGAAAATTGATTTAGTATTACGGAATAAGACATTACTATTACATCGTTTGTTTGTTAAAACTACGAATAATTTCAATAAATAATATACGTCGGAAGTGGATCCTTAATTGTCCATGTTATTATGAATAGTCAAAGCCGTAGTGTATTGTGAATAGACAAAAGAATACTTTCTTAGGAGCTTTACAGCTATTGCTGTATTAATAATACCAATGATGTAAGGTTAAACAAGTGCCATGTTCATTTTGTAGCTAACATTTTGAAGTGCGTGTAAATCAAATGCAGTCTTGTTCATTGTCATGTGGAGATGTCGATCCTTTGTTTGCATTGTCACCAAACAACTCTGGTATTTTGGCCGTATGTGCCAAATGCATTTTCTGAAAATAGTTATTTCAGTGCATCTGAATATATACGTCCTACAGTTGAGGCAAACTCATTTTATCCAAAATAAAACAAGACACAGAACAAAAAACATCTGGATGGTTATATTGAAACATTATAGCCGTGTAACTTGCGATTATAAATGGTTCGAAGCATTGCACCGTGTCTAATTCGTGTTGTTGAGGGTTGCACTATGCATCCAGTCCCTTTATAAAATGGGTTTGTTAAAATATATTTTTCTTAAGATGGTTTCCGTTCGTGTTCTTTATGTTTATTGTCAAACACCATCAGAGAAAGGTCATCATCAATTACATGTAGTTACTGCTTCGCAGATTTTATTCTATAAAATTACCCCTCCAAGAAGATCAGTTTAACAACGCTTGTAACAAGTGGTTCAAAATGTTTGAATAAGTTTGCAATTTTAGAAAGGATAACCTAAATACGGATCTGGTGGTAATTATGTCGAGTCTGCACGACACCGTGATGTTTTCAACAATGCATCACATATCATATCATTATCACGAGTCCTTTGTACGTTTTAGATGTTACCATCACCACACACAGATGATTCATGCATTGTTAGTTCTTTTATAATCAGGTTCAGAATTCATCTCAACCATGAACTCGTCGGGTAAAATGTAAATCAAAACCTGGTGAATCAAATTAATATCAACCGCAGTGTTGCAACTGGGATAACATCTAACTGGATTACAATATATTGCTACAAATTATATAAGGTCTCGCACTAGATTATAGGTAAACATAATCTATTTAGAAAATCTGATAAGACTTCTCTCATTTGATACTTTAACATGTTATATCACTTTTGAATTTCATTGTAAATTAATATAGCTTATGCAAGGTTCCCACTGCTGTAGTGCGATGCGTTACGATAAGATTGTCCCGGTTGTATCCACGATCTGGTACGTGCAGATACGTTCGGATACGTTTCTATACGATCAACACGACTGTACGACTGACCACAAATTGGTGGGATCATCATGATTACTCTACGATTAACACCATGATTTCACTCGTGGTAGTGGGAACAATATTTCTGAATGCTTTTGAGTGAATCGTTTTATTTCTTGTGACTGAAACTGCTCATGTTTTTTTTTTTAAATAAGTGTTTGTAAATCAAAAAAGGGCGATTCGGACCATGTCAAACTTGATAAAGATGTGGTTGCTATGCTTCCCGTAACATTGTTAGTTCTAAATCTATGAGGTAATCATGCAAATGATACTGTGTTGACTCAAGGAGCCATTTATAGAGCCAGTTTGTACTGTGTGCTCAAATAAAATATTTTATTGGAATTTCTAAATAGTTGTATGACTACAATTAAGCATGGCCTGAACATGTAAGGATTAAAAGAGCAAACGAGATAGGTATCTGGAAAAACTTTCCACATTTAAAAATTGCAATATCCAGTTCTAGTAAACCCGTCGATTCCCTCACATTCTCTGATACTTGACACAAAAAAATGTATTCACACAAAGAGTAAATAGAAAGGGACACATTAAATCCCCTTGGATAATTCCAAACAGAAAATGTGAGGAAATTGGCCATTGAAACGTTTGTAAAATCCGCAAGCCCCTGCCCTCGCAAACAATTTATTACATATGGAGTTAAAAAAATTCCCATTGTAAAGCACTACATTCATATTATGGAACCCCCCCCCCAACAATTTATTATATATGGAGTATAAATTTCCCATTGGAGATCCCCCCCCCAACAATTTATTATATATATGGAGTATGAATTGCCCATTGTAAAGCATTAAATGTTGTTGGAGGTCATCAAAAATATTATTGCGAGCAATAATAATATTCCCCAAGGCCCAATTCAACCTAACAATTTGATAAATATCATTATACCACTAATCATGATTAGTCACCGCTAATAATTAAATCTCCAAGGTTATAGTTCTTATTTATACATGGTTTATATCATATTTTACTGTTACAGTTTATAAGTACTTAAGATAAAGACGAGTATGTACCTTGGGTAGCATGTATTCTATTGTATGTAACATCCACAATTTACATAAGTAGAACAAAGTTCGAGACAAAGATCAAACGAACTACTTGCACCTCTTTGCAAATGTTACATACACATAAGCGTTAACTATTAAACCAGGGCCATATAGACTTAGGTATGAGACTATTAACAGAGCTACGCAAATTCTAAACACAGTTAACGCTTTGATGTGTACAAAATCTTTCAAAACTAATCCGAGACTTTAAAGACTATTTTACCGCGGATTCGACATTTGGAATTCCCTTTAAAGGCAGCGCTTTAATTTAAAACAGCTTGTAGGTCGAATAAGGAAAACTGCAACAATCGACAACACAAAATTATTAGTTTCCTTGTTGATTATGCTTAATAATACCCAAATCAAAATATAGTTGTCCATAATTTGACCCATTACTTGCAAGTATCTGGCATAATAGAAAGGCGTGTCAAACCCAGGTTTCTAAATTAATACACCTTCGCGTTAGTTTTATTAAATACAGATACTAAATTCTTGAATGGGGTGGTGGCTTCCATCCTAGGTCTTTATAGGCGAGAGTCCAGGAGAAAGAGTACTTGCGGCCAAAATATCGGGCGGTGGGGGGTGGGGGGCTGCTCACACTTATATTCAATAAGCTACTAATATTTTGTATCAAATATCCAATATGATCTTGTAAACATGGGGAATATCTGAATTAAAGATACACAGGATGAAGACAGGCTACTAAACATATTGTTATATGACGTTGTTAACTTGACGAATGCTTGTTCCAATTCCAAGTACATTGTACCTTGTAACAAAATGGCGAATACCAAACAAATTAAAGTACCACTAAATCAATGGACAGACTACTTTGTTTATACATGCCCACATTTAATGTCAATAATTAAATATTGTGTAGAAAACCAAACATCAGTTTACCACAATCTAATAAACGTTATTAAAAAAAGCACCCTCTTACATTTGAGCAGACATATTTTTATTAGTAAGACGTTAGGAATTTAAGTAATCGGATTAAATAACAAAAACATATTTTATTTTATCTTATTCGCTATCATATACGGAAGAATCAAATATAATCCAAGCAGTGAAAGGCCAATTTTGGGGGAATCTTGCAGTTGACGTACGTCCATGTACCTGCAGAGTCTTTTGCAATGTCTGCGTGGTGCCACCCGAGTACCTTTGGGCGTTTTTCAGAGTATGGAAATAAAGTCCGACATTATCGAAAAAAATCAGTGTATTTACTATATCTCAGTGAATGTGCATGATAACATAACCACATTGGTGTCTTCACTTATGTTTCTGGTTTCTATGGTCTGTGAACGCAATAAGCTCGTTACGGATGAGTTAACGTGACTTCCACATGATCAATATATAAATCAGGTGCCGTCTTTGCGTAATTTCAGTTCTTTGCCAATAGTTTGCATGCTTCATCGAATCATGGCACCAATCATGGCACCAATGTAACATTAAGCTTACTCCACAACTCGCCGTACGTAATACTACGGCTAGTCTAGCCGGGAAATTATAGTAAACCCGTGCGCGAGACTTTCCCGTCACTTGCGTGCTTTCGGCACCTTAGAAGATCGCAAACTTTTGGTCCTGCATATACAAAGTTTTCACCTGGTCTGTTGCGTCTGGTCTCTGAGGTAACAAACTCTTCAAGACGAACGTGTCAAAACTCGCACAGCAGGTTACGAGCTAGGCTTAAGATGTTCTCAAACAGATTACGGTCAATCTTTAACAAATGTGCCCTAGTTTCATCAAAAATACCTCAAGCCAAAATTGTTACAGTATACCGTTTTATTCATAACACACGAACGACATACATTAGAAACTCAAATATTATATCACATAAAAATGGTAATAAGGAAGATGATATAAATCTATATTTTATATATTTCTAAGGATGAAGATGGCTAACAATGAAGTTACCATTGAAAAGGTTTACACGGGGTCACGTCGCTTTTAAATCCAATGTTTGCAATAGCCATAACTATTGAGAAGATAGAGAAAACAAACTTCTCAAGAAAATTTCACACCTGTAAATGTTTACTGTGTTTTTGTGACGAAATTTTCAACAATAGAACAGTATTAAAATCTTGTTTGTGAATGACTCGGGCGAAATAAAGACACAGACCATGAAACCGGAACATTTCTTGTTTATAATGTGAGTCAGAATTTTTTGCTGATGACTCGACATGCTCCATACTCCCTCACACAAAAATATGATCTGGTTAATGTTTCTTCTGCATTGTGAAGAATACAAACATGAGCAATTTAACAGAACACAATTCTTGTGGGAAACAATCACTGGTTTTATTCTAAAAGCACGACGTTTCGACAACTATCGTTATCAAGCACAATGCCATTTAGTAAACTTAAGCTGTATATATTAGGGTTGCATGATGAAGTAACTTATTATGAACCATTTAAGTTTAACCCGGAAGGATTTCCAATCGTATCAATTTTATAAAATTGTCGATACACACAATACACATAACGTAGGAATACAAAATTTGTAAACCAAAGTAGAGTTATATATTGAATATTCTAGATAATCAAATATATTTAAATAACACAGACTATATAAGGTAGGAAGAACGTTAGTTTCGGGACTACCCCCTTTAAGAAGCAGTCGGTTGGATTGAATGAGTCAGGCACCTTCATTCAATACACAAAGAAAGTTATAATTCTTTTTATGGACATTATTCTTTTTTTTCAAAATGACGTTTTACTCCAATAAACTGTTATAACCTATATATGTTAGTACTGGTAGCAATACCAATGAATTGAGATAATTATAAAGAAACTTTACGCTCTAGAAACTTTAATCAACTAATTCGTGTGAGTGTAGATATATTAAATTTATCTATAAACTGAGTCTTCCTTGCTCAAATACAAGCAAAATTATCTCCTTCACCAAGGCAGTCTATTGTAATATTAAACTGAAGGGATTTTTTTCTTTATTTCCCACGGCTATCAAAAATGTTGTTTCTAATTGATGCATCATTAATATAATAAAATAAACTTGTGCAGCAAGAATAAATGCATTTTATAACCACTATATTAAGTATGAAAAGTAATAAAAACATCAAAGCATTTTTTTTCTGAAGCTGATATAAGGAACTTGGTTGAATTACATAGCTATGAGCGAGCTACTTTTACATTTCAAAATTATGTACTAAAAAAGAATTGTCGCTAAAACGTTTAAAACGAATAATAATTATAAGGACTGTACATGTATATAATCACCATTCAATGGTCAAAAGGGGGCGAATTAAACTCGAAGTTATAAATTCAAATATATAAGTATGTATGTATATATGTCTTCGTCTAGACCGGTTCATTGATTATAATAATACACCCGATATCACCCCAAGTCATTGTTAAAATACATAATTATACACGATGTGCTTCACTGGTTCACCCTTTCTCTATATATTACTTGTTTCACACACATTAACAGAATACTACGAAATAAATTAAACCTTTAAATACGATTTAATGTCCGAGTCGAAATAACTGGATAACGCCCTTGAAAACATTAATCATAAGAAATGAAAAGATCAGTTATGGGAGAGACTTGGTGATCTGTCATCTACTCAAACCACCACCAAACTATTTACACGCATATTATCTTTTATTGAAATAAAAATTCCAATCATTTCATCATTTATCACCCCTTTTGTGCATTGAAATGTACTTGGGTATAGGGCACCACAATAAGAAATTTGAAAGCAGGAATTGTAAGTAATCTAGATGTTTTTCATTTTCAATCCTGTCAAAACTCAACATGGCAATAAAATTACGTAAACCTCCTTTTAGTTATTCAAGACGATATGTTCCTTGTTTTCTTCTGACCATCCGCAGCACAGACAGACATACGTGCAGCTTTCTGAGGTTCATTTAATTAAATTACATAATGATCTGAATATCAGACGTTTTCTTTTTTGTAAAATCGGACAGCGAGTTCACATAATTGTGCCTAAATTGTGAGGAAAGTATGTCTGGTCGTTTCTGTAAGAGTGGCAATGCTTCTTTAAACTGCGTTGATTCCCTCTTCTCCTCTTTGTGTAAAATGACACTTTTATACAAGTTTATGAAATTCATATATTTTATCATCAATTATAGTTACTAACCCAGTTAACATGGATCGTTAGATTTACGTTACTTTTACGTCATTATGGTTAGATTTAGGTTAGCGTCCAATAATGGTAAAATTGTATGGTTAAATTTACGTTACTTTTACGTCAGAATGGTTATGGTTACTTTTGCGTCAGAAAATGACGTAAATCTAACGTAAATTTTATGACGGTTATATAACCATTTTTTTTCGCTTCAATACTTCTGGATTAAATAACCATACCAGTGTGTGCACATTATAACAATTGATAAATAGTAGGAATTCAGTCATAATAATTAAATATGTATTATTGGTGATAATTCTAACGTTAATCTAACGTAAATTTTACGTCAGGTTTCTAACCGTTAGTTTATGGTTAGTTTTTTAACGTAAATCTAACGTTAGTTTTCTAACGTAAATCTAACGTTAGTTTTCTAACGTAAATCTAACGTTAGTTTCCTAACGTAAATATAACGTTAGTTTTCTTACGTAAATATAACGTTAGTTTTCTAACGTAAATATAACATTAGTAAATATAACGTAAAACAAGATGATCCATGGTGATAATTCTAACGTTAATCTAACGTAAATTTTATGTCTGGTTTCTAACCGTTAGTTTATGGTTAGTTTTCTAACGTAAATCTAACGTTAGTTTTCTAACGTAAATCTAACGTTAGTTTTCTAACGTAAATCTAACGTTAGTTTTCTAACGTAAATCTAACGTTAGTTTTCTAACGTAAATATAACATTAGTAAATATAACGTAAAACAAGATGATCCATTCAGATTTGCAGTCTGCAGATTAGAAGCACAAAAATTGGACATGGCCCACTTCTTTGTGGGATTGGACATAGACCAATATAAATAGGTACAACCTGGGTGGACCATGTCGAAATGGAACAAAATCTGTTAATACAGACAAGATTTTAACAAAAAAGTGTGTGTGCCCGTTCAAGGGGTGCGAATCATGCATCAAAAATCAATAGATGCTTAAGCAATAAGTTTACCAAGTTCCGAGACAATCAATTCAGACGCTAAACCTGGAGTTCGGATGTTTGATCCCTGCATTGTCCGAGAAAGTTCAAGTTGATTTTCCGGCGTGGTTTCCTTTGTCAGTGATGCAGACGGAGGGCCTGACAAGGACAGCTGCCTAGTCGTTCGGATGGGATGAAAAACCGATGTCCTGTGTACACATTGGCGTGCATGTAAAAGATCCCTTGGCAGTTGGAATTTAGTTGCTTCCCGGGCAAAAATTTCCCTTATACCACACTGTATGGTGTATGCCCGTCTTCAATTAGCCCGGGTTAGGTGCAGAAGAGAGGGGCACAGACACACAAAGAAGAAATGGGTTTGTAGACATCAAATTGGGTGTGGCTGCAGGAAAGATTTTGTGTGTCCTTTGTAATGAAGTGACTCAATGAACAAGCCTAAACATAACCCACAGGAGAATACTATTGTTGTAGGCTGGAATAATCAGACGCCAATTCAATTTGGACTTTTCGCATACATGTATTCCGCCAAACATAACTGATTAGAAGTTACTGTAAAAACGTAAATGATTGAATGTAATTCAGTTTATACATTCAAGTTATATTTTTACATGCATGGCTACCCATTTGTATGCATTTCAAAGTGCCCAAGAATAGAGATTTAGCTCCTTTAAGAATCGCGGTCTGTAGGTGACACACAAAGAGAAAAATGAATAAATGAATGACCTATTCTCATTTCCAATTCCAACTCTCAAGGGTTCTTTTGCGTGTACATGCAATGTGAGCACAAGATATTTTTTTTTTGTCCTATTCGAATGACTAGACACTGGTTTTGCCAGATCCTACACCACTAACAAGGGGAACTTTCTCGACCAACACCGAGATTGAACCCCTCATTTGCTAGCCATTTTGTTACTAAGACATCAAAACAAAATGGCTAGCAAATGAGGGGTTCAATCTCGGTGTTGGTCGAGAAAGTTCCCCTTGTTAGTGGTGTAGGATCTGGCAAAACCAGCTCCTTCAGAAAATGAGGTTAAATCCGAAACCGTACATAGTTGTTCGGATTGTATACCTATTGGCGTGCATGTAAAACATTCCTTTTGCCTGTAAGAACAGTCACTGTCGAGGCAATATTCCTGTCAAATGAACATCTTCATTAGCTAAGTCAGAACAGCATGCATTCGGATGGGATGAAAAACCGATGTCCTGTGTACACATTGGCGTGCACGTAAAAGATCCCTTGGCAGTTGGAATTCAGTTGCTGCCCGGGCAAAAATTTCCCTCATAGCACACTGTATGACTGTCTTCAATTAGTCCAGCTAGGTTAGGTGCAGAAGTAAGGTGCACAGACATACAAAGAAGAAATGGGTTTATAGACACACATCAAAATGAGTGTGGCTGCAGGAAAGATTTTGTGAGTCCTTTGTAATGAAGCAACTCAATGAACCAGGATAAACATAACCCACAGGAGAATACTATTGTTGTAGGCTGGAATAATCAGACGTCAATTCAGACTTATCGCATATTTCACAGAACATAACCGATTAGAGAAAGAGAGAAATGGGGTTTAGCACCCACTCAACACAACTAGGTCATTTTGGGACTAACATGTTTTTTTAAAGTTTTATTTCAAAAATTCGCTTGCATGTAGGGGTCTTTAGCAGTGGGAGGAAACCGGAGTGCCGGGAGGAAACCCACAGGGTTGATAAGGCGCACCTATCTCCATGCCACACATGCTAACTCCATGACTCGAAACCACAGCAGCAAGCCAGAGGAGGCAGGCCAGCTAGAGATCGAAGCTTGGCACTCTAGACCACTAGGCCATCCCAACCCCCCTAACCGATTAGAAATTTATATACATTCATGTTATATTTTTACATGCCTTGCTACCCATTTTTATTCATTTCCAAGTGCCCAAGAATAGAGATTTAGCTCCTTTAAGAATTGCGGTCTGTAGGTGACACACAAAGAGTAAAATGAATAAATGAATGACCTATTCTCATTTCCAATTCCAACAGTCAAGGGTTCTTGTACGTGTACAACTGTGTGAGCCCGTTGTTTTTTTGTCCTATTCAAATGACTAGACACTGGTTTTGCCAGATCCTACACCACTAACAAGGGGAACTTTCTTGACCAACACCGAGATTAAACCCCTCATCAGCTAGCCATTTTCTTACTAAGTCCCCACAGCTCCTTCAGAAAATGAGGTTAAATCCAAAACCATACATAGTCGTTCGGATTGTGTACCTATTGGTGTGCATGTAAAACATTCCTTTTGCATACGTACAGTCACTGTCCATGCAATATTCCTGTCAAATGAACATCTTCACTAGCTAAGTAAGAACAGAACAGTAGGACATTAAACCCCCATTTAATTTTGTACATGACATGGAACACAAATTTACCTGTCCAACCTCATGGGTTTTCTCTAATGCTGTGGCTTTCTTACGACAAGGCGTAAGAATTTAACATATGAAAAGAAATTTGGACTGGAATGCAACATTTCTGCATGCCCAAAAAACTACACACAAGACCAACTCTAAGATTTTAAAAATTTTAAATTTTATCCATCAGTCAATTTTGTAATTTGGATTCGCAGCATGTCATCAGAACTGCAGGATTAAATGTCATTTCGGACTCAAAAATATATGGCCTCGACGATTCAGGCTTGGGGAAGTGAAGCTTTAGACTCTGGAATAAGTTGTAAAAAAAAGGTAGAACACAATTACCGTCAAATCAATTTATAATAAGCCAAAATATATTTTTTAAAAATAACAAGTCAAATCAGAGTCCGAATTGTTGTCAAGTGATTAAGTAAGTCCGAACTGTCGTACTGAGACTGAAAGGTTACCGAGTCCGAAAGGTTGTCTGTATCGAGTCCGAACGTCGTGCTTCCAACTGCGGGTCATCTGCATGATTTTCTTTCGCTGCTAAAAATCACTACGCTAAACTGAATTATTAAAAAAAAATTGAACCATAACTATAAGACCCACCCCACGTTTAATTGTGGCAAGTGGACTTTAAACCCAATTTCTCTCTCTTTCAATTTTTATTCCAATTCATTGATGATAGAAACAAAGAATGATGCAAGACTGGCTCCAGACATAAAATTTAAGGTATAATTTATAGAGACTGTGCTCCTTTAAGTGTGGCAATTCAAACCAATTTAAATTCGTTCAAAATTTATAGAAATTTAGATATTATTTAATTGTGTGTGTACAATTTATAGCAGAATCTATCACACGTTTGAATGTGTTGAACAACTATATATGTTGTAGTTTGACCTACATAAATTCAAGTCTGGGAAAGTAAAATTTAAAGCAATTCCCATAACTTAATGCTAGCCTAGAGACCTATATATTCGTAATGGATATATTATTTAAAAATCGGGATTATTTAATTTGATACAATTGAATAAAATGATGCCTGTAGTCGATCTATTTCAACAAAAACTATCTGCATCATGATCCGAATAGGGCTTTTTACGTACATGTATGTATAATATGTGCATGCTTAAAAAGGGCCTCTGAAATCAAATAATAGTTTCTTCAATTTTACTAGTTATAGTCCTAAAATATTACGTAGTTATAGCCTAGGCCTACATTGAAGTCCGTATAAACTATAAAGTTGATAGTCTCATAGACTCCGTGTTCATAAATGTACGTATATATTGCGCCATCATCATGGCTAGGGGGTCAAGGTCACGGGAGACAAATTACAGTCTATATCGATAAATTATTAAATGTTATTTGTATTAACGGATTTCAATGTTAGGTGGACTAAGTTTGTTGTCTTTTTCCATACATTGTACACATTGATTACTAAGGTATTCTAATTCAGATTATTTTACGTACACAAATTCACAACCCGGAAACCAGGTATGCTGGGAAGGTTAATTCAACAAGATGGCGCCTTTTGTGGATATTAGAAATGTACAATTTACAGCTATTTGGATTACACACGAGAGAGTACGATAGATTATACGAGTTAAATTGAAAAAATTGTGTTTGAAAGTAAGTTCCTTCTTATATCTCCGACTGCTGATATACATGTATACTAAGACTACAAATTCAGCGATTCGAAAGTACATCCACACAGATAGTAGTGAGATACGTGATAGTTCATAATCATAGTACGTCTGTTGTAAAACTATTTCTTTGTCCTTATTATCTATTTTTTCAACGCAATTGTTATTTATTATTCGAAAGGAATCATTTGTCACAACATGTGACACAAAATCGTAACGATTCAGTACTATTTTGATGTAGAATTTTGCGATTCATAAACAGAATACTTCGTTTGTATTTTTGCGCCATTTATTATGTAGAATGCACGATTTACCAAAACGGTAAAATCAACTGACTTCTGTAAGATAATAGACTAATACTATCAATAAATAAGATAAAAAAACCAATACGTTCTTTTGTGAAAATCCATAGTTATTTTGTAGCCCCCTACACATTGGTGTAGTTAAGTATGTTAAAACTAATTTCATTTTTATTATAATTTTGGAATATTAAAGTTGCTTTTTTTTTTTTTTACAGATGCTACATTTGAGCACCATTGAGGAAGTTATAAACAGGTTTATAAGGGCTTTGTACATGGAAGCTAGAATTGTCAACGATATCACCCTAGAGTGAAGTGGACGTTAACTCCATAGAAGAAGAAGGAAATTAGACGACTACTTACAAATGTATCATATGATGTACACAATTATACTTGTCACATACCGACTTGGGATTGAAACCATGTCACTGAACTCATTGACAGGCCTCATGATCGAAAGAACATTTATCAGATGTGCTGTCCATGATTTTATTAAATTATCCAAGCGCTTTGAAATTTAATAATTAAAAATTATCCACTCAAAAAACTGCACTGTAAAAATTTAGTCTTATTATGGATGTTACTCAGTCCTTTCGGCGTCCTTTGTACATGGAAACCCTGCTACTCCCGCCTGTCCATCAACATCGGTTATACGTTACAATAGCGGCCCATGATTTAGAGATACCGAACTAAAACTCAGCAGTTGAGTATTGACCCGTTCTTGGTCCCGATGATAGCTAAAACTTGATTATATTCTTCCCGTAACCTTACTCTATAATATGTACTTTAACACTCCATATACATGTATATTGATAGTTATAATATGTTATGTTTATGTCATTTTTATACGCCCACATTTTCATGTGGACGTATCATGTCGTCGCCCCTGCCCGTCCGTCCGTCCACAATTGTTTGTGGACTCTCTACAGGTCACAATTCTTGTCCGATTTTGACGAAACTTGAAATATAGGTTTATCCCCAAAAGATCTCGGTTGCTTTTGATATTGGCATGTATCGGACCAAAACTTCATGGGTTATGGCCCCTGATTGTATGAAAAATCACGTTTTTAGCTTGTGGACCCTATAGAGGTCACAATTTTGAACATGCATGTTTATAACCCACAGATCTTGGTTCCTTTCGATATGTGCGCCTATCGGAATGTAATTTCATGAATTATGGCCCCTGATTGTACGAAAAATCACCTATTTTAGCTTTTGGTCCTATGGAGGTCACAATTATTATCCGATTTGAAAAACCGTTCGATTATATCACCGTTACACCCTAAGGAAGGTTGAGTTCGAATTTCGGAAAAATCGGACCAAAATTACCATACAAAATGGCCACTGTTCGTACGCGAATACTGTTAAAAAATGGTATATCAACGTTGTGGACCCTGTAGAGGTCACAATTTTGATTCAATTTTGATGAAACTGGAAATGCATGGTTATAACCCATACATCTTGGTTCCTTTCAATATTTGCGCATATCAGATCGAAACTTCCTGAATTATGGCCCCTGATTATACGCAAAATCGCCTTTGTTTAGCTTGTGGTCCCTCTTGAGGTCACAATTATTATCTGATTTAGAAAATCGTTTGGTTATATCATCGTCACACCCTAAAGAAGGTTGAGTTCGAATTTCGGAAAAATCATACTAACATTACCATACAAAATGGCCGCTGTTCGTACGCGAATACTGTTAAAAAATGGTATATCAATGTTGTGGACCCTGTAGAGGTCACAATTTTAATTTGATTTTAATGAAACTTGAAATGCATGGATATAACCCAAAGATCTTGGTTCTTTTCGATATTTGCGCGTATCGGATTGTAACTTCCTGAATTATGGCCCCTGATCATACGCAAAATCGCCTTTGTTTAGCTTGTGGTTCCTCTAGAGGTCACAATTATTATCCGATTTAAAAAAATCATTTGATTATATCACCGTTACACCCTAAGGAAGGTTGAGTTCGAATTGCGGAAAAATCGGACCAAAATTTTCATACAAAATGGCCCCGTTCGTATGCGAATACTGTTGAAAAACGGTATATCAAGGTCGTCGACCCTGTAGAGGTCACAATTTTAATTCGATTTTGATGAAACTTGAAATGCATGGATATTACCCAAAGATCTTGGTTCCTTTCGATATTTGTGCATATCGGATTGTAACTTTCTGAATTATGGCCCCTAATTATACGCAAAATCACCTTCGTTTAGCTTGTGGTCCCTCTGGAGGTCACAATTATTATCTGATTTAAAAAATCGTTTGATTATATCACCGTTACAAGCTAAGGAAGGTTGAGTTTAAATTTCGGGAAAATAGGACTAAAATTACCATACAAAATGGCTGCTATTTGTACGCGAATACTGTTAAAAAATAGTATATATCAAGGTTGTGGACCTTGTAGAGGTCACAATTTTAATTTCGATTTTGATGTAACTTAAATTGCGTGTTTATAACGTCAAGATCTTGATACTTTTCGATATTAGTGCATATCAAATTGTAACTTAATGAATTATGGCCTTTGATTGTAGGAAAAATCACTTTCGGTTTTGCTTGTTCTCTATCCATCTCTCGAAAATGTGGCCGTATCCTGCCTGGCAGTGCCAGCTTACTATCTTTGTATCTTGCTTTTGGGAGGCCTATTTATATAAGCCTTTGGCTTGTTTCGGTATCACTCCATGTCCCCCCCCCCCACTTTGGTGTTCCTCACTACCGATGGATGAAACATTGTTTAAGCATCTATCATAGTAATGATGTTTGTGATAAAATAATATTTGGAACATGTACAACCAGTTCTATCACATTGTGTGATAATGACTGGAACGAATATTGTCCTTTAATGTTATAAAAAAAATATGTTCACCATGTCTATAGTGTTCGATCCCTGCGTTGGCAGAGAAAGTTCGTCCACATTTTCTGGCGTGGTTTCCTTCTTGTCAGTGATGTCGGATGGGATGAAAACCCAAGGTCCTAGGTACACATTGACGTGCATGTAAAAGATCCCTTCGCAGTTGGGATTTGTAGGCCGTAGCGATGCTGTCTGAGCAAAATTTCCCGCACACACTGTACGGCGTATGCCTGTCTTCATTAGCCCAAGATGTTAAACCCCATTTCATTTCATTTTCATCTGCACAGTGCTTGTTTTCTTGTTGACTAATCTATTTTCATAAACTAAAAGAAAATAAATCTTACTTTTTAATAGTGCTATATAGACTTTTTGTTGTAACCATTTTTTTCAATTATCACCATTTCATGTATATGTATGAGTACTGTTATACTTTAAAATATATTTTTTATATCTATTTTCTAAATAAAATTTCGATAGTTTATTAACTTGTATTTGTTGTAATTGAGTTTGAAAAAGGAATACCCAAATTTTTAGCATTTGTGGGTTACATCATAAGGGTGGCATTGAGTCAACTAGCATGGTTCCAGTTCCCTAGTTCTACCTGACAAGGAGTAGGGTCGTCTGTCCAATGTCATGTGTTTTTTTCCCAGGTCCTCTAATTAAAATTGAACCATGTGTTAAGTGCCGAAGTTCGTTGAGTGGGAAGGGATTTGAAAACACTATTGAGTATATATCTTTTAGTTATTGGATTACTGTATAACATTTAAATGGTTATGTTTCCATCACAATGGTTATGTTATTACGTTATTTTTACATTACATTTACGTCATTTTCTGATGTAAATCTAACGTAAAGTTTACGTCATTTTCTGACGTAAATCTAACGTAAGTGACGTAAACTTTACGCAAAATTTACGTTAGATTTACGTCAGAAAATGACGTAAACTTTACGTTAGATTTACGTCAGAAAATGACGTAAATGTAACGTAAAAATGATGTAAACTTTACGTTAGTTTAACGTCATTTCCTGACGTAAACTTATCGTTAAAATAACGAGCAAAATGATGGTAAACTGACTGACCATTTTTACGTAAATCTAACGTAAAGTTAACGTCATTTTCTGACGTAAATCTAACGTAAGTGACGTAAACTTTACGCAAAATTTACGTTAGATTTACGTCAGAAAATGACGTAAACTTTACGTTAGATTTACGTCAGAAAATGACGTAAACTTTACGTAAAAATGACGTAAACTTTACGTTAGTTTTACGTCATTTCATGACGTAAACTGTACGTTAAAATAACGAGCAAAATGATGGTAAACTGACTGACCATTTTTACGTAAAGTTTACGTAAAGTTTACGTCACTTCGTTTACTGGGAAAGATTGTGAAACATTTTAGTAAGTGGCCGATTCCTGATTTTTGTTATGTAGACATCATAAAAACAAACTTACAACAATAAGAAATTTTACTGAAAAATTATTGAAAACAAGATGTACGATGCATGAACCAGGAACGATAATGGCGTCATCGCGGCAATCACTGAATTCTGACGTCTTGGCAAAACTCGAAATCCGCCAAGATACAATAATGCCAAGTTCCATGTCGACCGTACTTAAATTTGATGGAACCTTTGGCTTTTTTCAAAGAGGACCAAATCAATAGACAGTAATGTTTGAGTAATAAGATATCTATTCTTGATATAATTAGTAATATTTAATAAGAGTTGTTTGGGCGATGACAAGTGTATATATTCTCAGTGAACGATATACAACACATAAAAAACACGACACAAGTGGTAAAAAGCTAACAGTGACAATGATGTCATACCACCCTTGTAGGTAAATATCAGAAGACAAGAGACGCTGTATGTCTAGCCTAAAGACGAATACACAATGCAATATAATATTTCATAAAATACACCTGTTGATAATTGGACGTTTCACACACTACATACATTTGGGAGCTAGATACATTATGGTAATAAACAGATGTCGCCAAACTCTTCTGACCACCGTAGTAAAGCCAAGCAAAAGGCGAAATCTTGAAATAAAACCCCATTTTATCTCGCAAACTATTAATCAGAACTGGATATGTATAATGCTTTACAAAGTTCTAGACCAGAAAATGTATATTTGTATATTCACATGGAAAGAGAGAGCGTGGACTGACCATCCACGAAACTGCCCATGACTATATTTATTTATAAAAAAAGTGACAGCTAACTTATAATTTAAAGCAAGGTGGCCTATCATGATTTATTATTCACACATTACATCCTTGTTTAAGTGGTAATTTATGGTTCCTTGATGATTATGTTATTAAAATGTCCGACATATGGCGTATTTCAATCAATAAATATGAACGTATTACAGTCCAAATACGGAAGACATTTTGATAACTATATACAAATTCAGCTTTCATATTATTGAATTGGACCATTATGTGATATCCATTGGTTTAAATCTATTCCGTCGGTCTAAGAGTGAATCGAAAACGAAATGTCCCGTGTTCCCAAAAGATTTCCTCGTGCCAGATAAGCCCTGAACATTCTAGCAATCATACTCATACCAATATGACATCATCTAATTTAGACAACACCCTTTCTTATCTACACCTAACATTACAATCATCACGATAGTATGATTTAATACATGCCAATAAATAGGTTATCATTAGTATACTTTCTAATATATAGTTAGTAATTTCTCTCCCAGATAGCAATAGATCAAAGAGATGAGATTATGTATTCATTATTGCCTGGCTTTGTATTTGGATTTGCGAGATTGTTACAAACTATGTTTGATTGTGTATACGTTTGTTTTCTATACAACTGTCAGTTTAAAAGATATTCTAAGTCGTAAATTAAAGGTGTATGTTTCTATATTTGCAGACTTTTACATGTATGATTTTCCCCAAAATGACCACCTCAATCCCAGATGAAAGAGGTTGATTGGCTTTGTATTTGGATTTGCGAGATTGTTACAAACTATGATTGATTGTGTATACGTTTGCTTTTTCTAAACAACTGTAAGCTCAAAAGATATTTTAAGTCTTAAAAAAAAGGTGTATGTTTCTATATTTTCAGACTTCTACCTTTATGATTTTTCCCAAAATGACCACCTCAATCCCAGATGAAAGAGGTTGATTGGCTTTGCATTTGGATTTACGAGATTGTTACAAACCATGTTTGATTGTGTATACGTTTGCTTTTCTATACAACTGTCAGTTAAAAAGATATTCTAAGTCGTAAATTAAAGGTGTATGTTTCTATATTTGCAGACCTTTACCTGTATGTTTTCCCAAAATGACCACCTCAATCCTAGACAAAACTTAAAAAAACAGAAACAATGTAGTTGTGACAGTTACGTGTCAAATTAACGCCGTGTAGGAGTCTGTAACAAGTTTATAAGATTGTTATCAAGACAATCTATTTGTTATGTCTTACATCGAACCAATGTTTACACTTGATGTATGCACGTCACTTATTGTTTTGTCTATTATCCTTATTAAACTAAGACCCTTTAGGCTAGGTTAAAGTACACAGCTAGGGTCTTAAAGGGGGTGTAAATTTGTGCATTGATGACTGCAAGACAAGTATTTACATGAAGGATTGCCATGTTTTTAAAATAAGAAGAGATAGATACCTGTCATCTACATTGTTTAATTAAAAAGGATGGGCGGATGTTGAAGTGCAGGAAGGGTTACATAAAATTGACAGCTACAAAGCAAATTTACAAGAGCATGTTGTTAATGATGCTTCAAAGTTATATTCCCACGATAACCACACGTACACAGAAATGCATTAATTTCAAACCGGTTAAGAACGAGAAGAAAATAAAATTCTTTTGAATAAGGGTTATAATCAATGATGTTTAGTCATTTTAAGATGTCTGGCAAGGCCCTACAATGTCTTACAAGATTATTTTTGAAGAATGTTTGAAAGACATACAATCCAACAATAAATGGATAAATAAGAGAGATAACAACATATCAATTTTAAAAGACTGGAAATCGTCAATTGTCTTGTCAAATTATACTTGACCTGTAGTTTGAATCAAGGTTAGCCTAACATTACAGTATATAATAGACTTGTTTTTCTTTTTTTTAAAAAAAAGATCATAATCGACCCGTAGCTTGTAAGAACTACTTTACATGGCATAAACAGAGGTTTATTGTTTGATTGGTTTCCATAATTCTTCCAGGGATTATTTTCTATTCTTTCTTTATGGAAATAGGAAGAATAAATGCAAAGAGCAATATGCAAAATCAATAAAGGCGCATGTAATCTCACTCTTTATCGTATAGGTAATCATTGCAATCCAGAAAAGAAGGGTGTCAAGTTTCTTGTTTATGTGAATTAGTCCAATCTTATCAAAATTTGAGCTTTATCTTATTTCAGTTTTAATTTGGTTGGTCTAAAATACACGAAGATATCTACTCCATTATGAGTTCTCTTTTTAAAGCAAAGTATACTATTGTAGCAAATGATATTGGACAAATGTAAGGTCCGGTGAATTGAACACTTCTGAAATATGTTTTTATACCTTAAAGTGGTGTAAACGTGAATGATTTGAGAGAAGGATTCGAAACATTCGTTGTGGCACCACTCGGCTTACGGCGAATTTACTGACCATTCTTGTCTTGTTTTGGTGTTGAACGTCTGTTTCCACTTAAGTGATATCACAGACAAGACATAGGAGAGCATTGTTAAGGTGCCCCTTTTAACTGTAAGACAGATTATAAAAAACTGTTATATTGCGCATGATCAATCGAAAATATTCATAAGTTTTAATGAAGGGTTATACGAACGTTGATAATAGCTGATTAACACCCTAAAGTTTATTGGTACAAATGTTGAGACATCGCGAAATTGTTTAAGGGCCGTGTCTTCATTGTTTGCACGGATACAATCGACTTATGTAACAGTAATTAACGAAGTATAAAGTCATTTCAATGGTGTTTACATTGATGCTGTCTATATTTACACTTTATCTTTCAACTTGTTTAGAATTAAGGTCTGTTAATTTGACAAAGGGCGATCAAATCTTTTAGATTTACTTAAGACGAACTTTCCCCTTGGGTAATGGATTTTGACTTCTTAAGCATACTATTAGCGGATAGTCCAGGAAAATACCAATGTTCCCACACAATACCAACATTGCGATTGCAATTTTCATTTGGTTTTTGAGGTGGGTACATGTCTACATTAAAGGGCTTGGGTCTATAGATAGAGTTAATGTTGAGGTTTCGTATTCAGCATAAACGAAACTAAAATAAATAAGCAAATCAACTTTCTAATTTAATAGAATAAACACACAACATCAACCAAATCCAGCACATTGTTTTACCTTAATTATACAGGTTTTGCTCCTTTAAGTGTGCATTCTGTTCAGCATAATATGTTGATTCCTAATTACTATTCAGAATTATCTGAATAAAAATATTGTCTATAAAAAGATTGCCTGTGTGTAATCAATATAAATATCCCCCAGAAATGTTACAAATAACGAAGGGCAATCCAACTGTCTATGCTGCAGTATTCGTAGTAATACTATCATTAATTACCATTGACACGTGTTTATCCAAATATTGAGATTCCCCAGGTACTGATGACAATTTATTTGCCTTGAAACCTTTGTTTGTTCTTCGTCTTCGACAACCACTGAAATTCCAAAAAACTATGTCACATCGACTTATAGCAAGTATATTAATATGAGCATAATTATGATCATCAAATTCTATAACAACAGCTAGCGGCAAACCTATTTATTCAATATATTAAACTATAGCCTATTTGTTTTGGGTAGATATGACTTGATTAGTTAGTGAGAAAACAATATGTGACTAGCATGAATAGTTATATGATTGATTGAATTATTAAATCTCAGTCGTGTAATCGATAAAATGAATCGACTCCAGTATATAACTTCACGCCTCTAAAATATGATATCATAAACATTTTGAACATTATTTCACCCAAAATAGAAGGATTAATGGATTTGTTTTTTATTTCAGTCGAAACCATTTAATACAGCAGTATTCCTGTTTCGTTATCATATTCAATTTAAACACGATCAGAGATGTGACAGAGATGAATCCATCCTCTGAGTTATCCGAATCCTACTGATCACGAAAAGGATTGTTGTTTTTGGTGGATACGCTTGTTCAAAAATATTAATTTATGTACCCTTTAAAGAAGAAATTGTTCAATAAGACAGTTTAATTGCTATTCATACATAAGTATTTTAATGATTCCATACAGCTCTCACGATTCTTTTATTTAGTTATTGAAAATGACAGAGTGAGAAACCATGTAGTTAACCCTATTATATTGATCAAGTAAACAAACGACACATAATTATATCATTGCCACAATATTACAATATATATGTCAATATTGGAATAATCTATTCATCTAAAGAAAGCGGGCATTTCTTTATACTCGACGTCTGGCTGAACTCGGTTTCATCATCATTTTATTTATCATTTTTCAAGTATAATGCAATTTATCTCCCATATTATTTGATAATTTAACGGGCCTTTTTTATCATTCGTGTTTTCTTTAAGACGGCTATCCACTCAAAATTCACGAGGAACAAATATTGCTGAAGATGTTGGCCTTTACAAATTATAATGTGCAGCACCCGACAAGTTAACAGCTTAATGCTGAGAGCAAACATATTTATTTACATAATGGATTTTAAGCATAATATAATAGATAGGTTTAATTGCAAAAACACGAGAAATTATACGAAAAAAAGAGAGTTATTTGAAACACCGATACGAGTTATAGGTCAAAGTAATTATATAAGTATTTACATACAATCCTACCTTACAATACTAACATAAACCTCCCAATGTACATGTATTGACAGAGGTGGGATCGGGAATATACATGTACATATCTTTTGTTGGTGTAGGTTTTTAAATGTCCACCCAATCAAATTATTCGCCATGAGCATATCAATATTTGAATACACCTTCTGTAGACGCTTTGAAATGTAATTGTTTGAAATACATGCAAACACGTAACAACTTCTATATAAGTAAATTTTAGTTTATATTCTAAAGATAACATGTCATCGTTGTCTATTTACAGACGGTAAACCCCGTATTTACACGAGTAGATCAAAAGTTGTAAGTCCCCCCGACTAAATGAGAAGAGGTATCGGTTTTTATACAAAGGGAGAGAGTCGTGTCGCGACCAACATATGTTGTATCTTTGGACTTTATATCTACATGTATAATGCACTTCCAAAATTATCCCCGTGGCTGGCATATCGATGTCATCGCGCCCCTTCTTATTGTAGGCCTACATTAAGGTCAACGAAACTACATGTATTATAAAACATATTGATTTTATAGCTTATCATTTCATTACATGTACTGGTAAAAGTCTCTCCTCGAATGAATGATAAAATATTTGCTTTTTTGTTATTTCCCCTATACTTCCGCAATTTTGTAGAAGCGGGTTATATCATATTAAAAGGGGTTAAACTAAATCCTGATATTAAAACCCTTATCTAAACCCAAAAGCCTGTAGATCTGGATACATTCCTACAGAATCGGAACTAAACAAGGAACCTCGAATTTGATCAATTCGTAATATCGCTTTAATCCTGTAAGTAACCGATGAACCTAGTGCGAAATACGCAAAGTCAGTGATAAATAAAAAGTGAATGCATCATAAGAAATATTTCTTACATAAACGTGTAAATCAGACGTGCTTAGTATACATGTACCTATACTTATACTTGATTGCTTTTGAAGAATGGATGCTATTTTTTTCTATAAATAGTAATAAATAAAATGAAATGAAATGGGGTTTAAGGTCTTACTGTTATGCTCCTTAACCGGGCTAATGGAAGACAGGCATATATACGCTATTCAGCCTACGGCCTACTCTTATATCGAAAACCAACTACCAAGGGATATTTCACGTGCACGCCAATGTGTACACGGGACCTCGGTTTTTTGTCCCACCCGAACGACTAGACAGTTTCCCTTGTCCGGCCCTCTATTCTGCATCACTGACAAGGGGGAACCGGAAAATCGAGATAAACTTCCTAGGCCAATGCGGAGGTCGAGTGTTCGATTCCTGCAGTGGCCGAGAAATAATAAAAGTGAAATATTTCAGTGTATATTTAAACGAACAGATACTATAGTTTGGGTAAGAATACTTTTAACTAATTACAGTGACAGTAAGCGTTGGCAAGAACAGAACAATCTTTTATATCAGTTTATTCCTCTAATGAATACATGTGCAAGAAATGCAACTTGCATGTCAGTGCACTTGCACACCTTTGGATACCCAGACTAGTTTACACTTCATGTTTGCCATGTTGTATGTATACATACATGTACCTGGAAAACCAGTTCAACATCAAATTTCTAAAACTAAAAAGAGGAGTTTTTAATTCAACAACAAGTTCTTTTAGATTTTACACGCTTCTCGTGCATCGTGAATAGAATATATAATATAGTTCAAACCATGCATTAATAGATACCCGGTTCAAAAAACATGCATTAATAGATACAGTATTGGACTATCTATTACACCATGTTGGTACGAGCTATATGAAATATTCGAGAGACATAGAGGGACGTTCAAACAAAGATCTGCGTATAGATTTTTAATAAATATAGACTTTATCTATGTTCACATCTGCAATTCTAGAAATTAAGAAAGACGGAACAATTATTCAACTTGATTAAGCATTACAGAAATATGTCATGTGACAGCTTGTCAATATTTGCCTCGCCAAACCACAGTCATTTTAAAAGAAACTTCAGTCACATAATGTATGTTTTTCGCGAGACTAAGAACAATTACAAATTTAAAGACGCGTGTCTTGTGGTAATTTCACGTAAACAACATTTTAACTTTTACCTTTGCTACTTTGAACATGTTTTGTCTATTTGAAGAAAAAAAACCCACTGGATTGTCTGAGCTATGTTGTGTTCTCTATATTTTGTAGCGCGGTTTTCTTCCGCCCCTTGTAATAATTCCACCTGCTGGCCTTTTAAAAAGAGCTCGAAGGACAACCGACAAAATGACTTTAAAAAAGTTAAGAACAGAACATCGTGGGCCACAGTAGGTGATAATTAGACAGCGGTACAAGTTATTTTTCTCTAAATGTTACGTAAGGTTACTGGAGTTCTCTTTTGGTAATGACGTGTTACGGTGACACACTGTGCAATGCATATAGAAATGAATAGATGTAAACCCAAACTGTTCCATATCAATTGTGTCAAAACTAATCAAATACTTGGTGAAATGTGCAGGAATCCACAACTGTGAACGTCTGTGGATTACGTGTGAGCAATTTAGGTCAGTGTTAAATGTCGATCTGCCCGGTAACATGTTCGTTAGTCTCACAGTTACAAATTTTTAATGATTTTTTTTAAGAGACAGTGACGATGTGCATTGTAAAAAAAACATTACCAGCAACATTTAAAAAATAAAACCTCTAGGTGTGCTCATTTTTGATGTCCAATAATGTACACGGCTACTTCCAGTCCCCAACAATTTGTGAAAACGAAGGTTGCAGAATGCATATCCTAGAACCGACGTATTAGCGCCAATAACTCTCAAAGCGGTGGATAAACAGTCAATATAAAAATGGCGAAGATGGTTTGACGTATTGTGAAATAAAACATTTATAATTCAAAGTGTTTAAGAACCATCCCAAAAATGAGTTAAAAATAACGTCACATCCTGAGGCGTCTTATAGTTTTAAACCACAAGTATGCTATCAATGTCTAATACGACCAAATAGCACTTCGTTACTGTATACACGTCCTAATCCTTTAACAGAATAGCCAGCATGAATAATGACAACCGAATGCAGTACCCCCTCCCTATTCTGTCTGAATAGGTGAATTGAAGCATGGCATGTACTTATTATCACAGAACATTCCCATAATCAGTCCTTGAGAAATAATAGGTCAAATATTTCATTCATAAAACGAATAAAGACGATTACGATTTGATCCGTGAACTAATCCTATGTGTTAGATCAAATATCTCAGATTCAAATATATGTGTTCAATACAATTATTTACATGACATTTCTTAAAGTCTCTGATACGCATTTCGGGGATTGTTAATCCATTGTACGCTATTGATGAGTTGAAAATGTGTTAACATTAGGCATCGTCTACAGACAATAAAGGATATAGTCACCCCAAGAAAGCACCGCCTAAAGGATTTACTCAAATACTTTGATGGGCCTTTTCTCTATCCGAATAAGTTCAAGCCGAGTAATTATCTGTCACTGACATTTTGATTGTGTTATCTTAATTAAATGTTATACAATCAATATAAGCATATACCAGCGTGACTATCGACCATCTATTGATCACATCTTTATGTATAAATTAATTCATTTTAAAATGTCAATTTACTTATGCACTTATGGGGATAGCCTAAGTTTTATGGTGATCAGAACGTTGTATGGAGCGGTGCCCCCCCCCCCGCCTTATTTAAGTGATTTAACCCCGATGAGCAATGTTGGCTACTAGACAAGGTTCGTAGTCTACTTCTGTATAGTTTGGCATTTGATTTGCATATTTAAACCTACTTATAGCCTTTGAAATAATTATGGAACAGCTCCTTTAAACGCATGGCCTTTAATTGTTGCAAAAAACGGATATAGCAATTGTTTAACCAAATGCAATATTTGCAACGGAATCTTTCTAAAGTTTCAAGTTCTTTGGGAGTTTCAAGTAGTCTAGTCTTACAGTGTTTGTAAACATTTAAAATGATTCACGGTCGCTCATCCTCAAAGATGTATCTGAGAAAAAACAAAATCCGATAGAATTGTACGCTTGTGCGTAAAAATGCAGTTGGAAATTTTTTGTAAATCAATGTGCGGTGTAGAATTTTGGGCATCGTTGTGAATAAAGGTCGTTCAATAGCTATTCAAGTAGCATACATGTACGCTATTTTCTCATCATTGTCAATTGCACTTTTGTGATTGTTGTAAAACTCCCATGGCGGGCGAAAAAAATGTATTAACAAAGAGAGAGAGAGAGAGAGAGAAATGGGGTTTAACGTCCACTCAACACAACTAGGTCATTTCGGGACTAACGCTTGCGCGTAGGCTTCAGCAGTGGGAGGAAACCGGAGTGCCCGGAGGAAACCCACGAGGTTGAGAAGGCGCCCCTATCTCCATGCCACATACGCTCACACCAGGGCTCGAAACCACAGCCGCATGCCAGAGGTGGCCGTCCAGCTAGAGGCCGAAGCACGGCACTCTAGACCACTAGGCCATCCCAACCCCCCTATTAACAAAGAATATCCAAGGAAAGGAAAATAGTATTGTTATATCAACGGTAAGGTCAACAACTGTTTTACAGACGTAGATATTTAGATGATTGAGTGGGGAGGGGGGCATATCAAACACTCTTTCTGTCTTTGTTTTCGACCCCATTCCCAACTTCTAATAGGTCCTGTAGTAAACAAAACACTAAGACATGGTCAAAGTCCAGGGTATTCAACACAATCGCTTAAATCTGCGTTAAAAAATCATTTATGGTCGTCGTCAGCAACTTGTTGATAAACCTAAAATGTATTGTCTACATAATATACATATCTATTGCGCCAACATCTGTTTCTGCATGTTTCTAATTATATAATATGAAAGTAATGGCTGTCTAAAGTTTTAAATACAAATAAGATGTTTGCTTGCTGTTTCGGAAACATATTATGCTATATACCACTTGTGAAGGGTTTTAACATGGTCAACATTTTTCTCGTACTTTTAAGACGTCCATTCACTGCCATTCAGTTAATATTGCAAAAGAATTAAAATCCAGCACACTTTTCTGTTTTACCATAGTCTCCCTAATAAGGCTTTACCGACAGTGGAATGTACCTAAGTCAAGAAATCAAGTCTGTAGAACTAGTTGAATTTTTGGGTGAATCAATATCTGTCACCATTATATAAGGTGAACTACCTTCGCTTGAATCAAACGCGTCAATATTTACTGGGTTAATAGTGACAACGATTTTTGTAACTGGTGCACGCAAGACATCAGACAACCACAAACTTCCAAAACATCGCCAGCTATTTCGACAATTTCCAATGAGTTCCTGTACAGACGACAAGATAAACGATGTGATTTTAAAACACTTCCATGATCGTAATAATAATATCCTTATATACATTAAGGATACTCATTGTTCGAAGGTACCTTTAACACATTTTTCACAAAGACATTTCTTGTTGTCGAGGGCGGTGACCTGTCAGACAATGTAGAATGTCACTATTCTTGGGTCAAGATGTCCGTGTATAAAGGGTGAGGGGTGTTATATACGATCTGTAATTTATTGTTTGGTGATGTATTTTTTGTTAATTTTAATTTGTTCGAATCTGTTACCTCAACCCTATCAGGAAATAAATCACCAATATTCATCTAAATTCTAAAGATTTGGATTTATAATGGTCAGCCATTTACGTTTTACAGCGAATTTCTTTATTGATTTTATGGCTATAATGTTACTATATGTTTGTTTTAAAATTCCAACCATGTACCTAAGTGCGATAGATTAGTTCGATTGGCTGCATAGTTCGATATAAAACCGAGTAAGAAGAAAAGAAAGTATAATTTAGTATTACTAAACCGTACACTGACACTTTCGTCAAGGAAACTAATAAAATCAAAATTAAGTTTGAGTACTAAGTGGGTTATATAAAAACTTTATGGTATAATACATAACTTAGAAGAATATGCCAAATTCATAAAACTATTTTTATGTAAGTGCTTATAACACTGTGTAAATCAATGTAGGGCTACAAGTGTATAGCCAGAAGCGAATACATAAAATATATATTATCTAACCACTATATCCATACATATGCTAGTCATATAATTCAATACAATGAGATATTTCGAGAATGTAAATATTTGCCTGTAGTGTGCTCACATCTTTAAAAAAAACGGGAGATAACTCTTCGACTTGAGGTGAAAAAATTCGAATTCGAGATCTTTCTAGATTTTAAATTGTTTTACAAGTTCTACCATAGGGTGAATTAATCATAATGGAAGACAAAGGTCGGCTAAGAAACCTCATCTGTCAAAATAGTAAGTTCTAGTTTTCTGCGCCCACCAGGTCAATGAGAATAAGTAGGAGGGTAGTCGAGAGACTTAAATTCTTCATGAACGGATCGATGTACAAAATGTACCTATATTATGGAAACTTTATCTGTATTGTCAAGCTACACGTATGTTTTATGACTGTCCAGAACGTGGAGCATTTTAAACATTCACAAAATAAAGAAATATACATTAATCAGAAATATTTCTTTTTACAGTTGATTTATTGCTTAACTAGACATAACATGTATAATATTTATATAAATCACAGAGTTGAATTAAGTGACTTTATTGTAGGTTACATTTCAATCGGAGTTAATGAAGTAATTATTGAATGATTGGTCATAATTAGTAATATATAAGGTGGATCTAAGGTAATACATCATAAGAAATATTTTCATATCTATGTCGCATTCTTATTGACCGTATATTGGTTTTGCCTCTGGTCATAGAAATTGACCTAATAACAGTTTAATATTAGACCGGCTTCGACAATTTACATATATACATAATAAACTTGTCAAAATGTATAAACTGTTTTATTTTTATATGTTACACTAAATATAGATAGGTATAAAATAAATATGTAAATACTATATTGGAAAAGTTGACAGGTATGATTGTTGAACTTGTTGACCCGCCTCAACAACTTTAGCTTTTTTGTTTCAATTAAAACTGACACACAAGCATGATCGGGTATATTCGTCAGTTGGATTACATAAGATCTGTCAGATCTTTCATCGTGCTTCGCTCAAAAAAAATCGAATATATATTATGATAATTGCGTTCGCAATAGGGCTTTGGAATGTGAGGTAAGAAAGATAAAGGGCGTTCTTGAGAAAATATAAACATATGTACATGTACAGGTACACGGACGTGGGTTGTATTCATAGGCGTGATTATTTTATTTTTAGTAGTATTATTCAGCGTATATATAAAGGAAATGCGCCTATTATAATACCTGATCTATCTTCACATCTCTTAACATTGCATACCAAGAATAGTTAACAAAACAATTATTAAATAGTTTGCTCCTATCTGACACCCACTTTAGATAAGAAACTGTGACCATAATACGTTGACAATCCCACTACCTACTTATACCTGTAGATGATAAGATTCAATATGTACTAGTAGTAGTAATCTGTTATCTCTTAATACGATGCTACCTATTTCATAAAGTAATTATCGTGACATAAAAAAAACAATACAAGTTTTTTAGATCATTTTGTGATTCAATGAATTCGGAATTCAATTAAAAGGTTTTATTTGTGAATCTATGCAATGTCAATGTCTCATAATATAATTCTATGTTAAGATCACCAATAATGCTAGACTTATAATTAAAGGAAAATATTCTGTTTATTTTGTGGTTATGATTGTAGTATAAGGAAATGTACTGTGTTATTAATAAATCATACTTGTGCAATATATAGCAGTAATGAAAAATATGTCTGAGAAGTTGACATTTTCCTTTAATAAATACAATTAATGGCCTGCGACAAATCAATAAATAATGTATACTTATATACATAGACAATAATATGATAAAATATATTGGTATCTACATTTATACAACTTTTGGTACGATACATACCACCAACATCATAATATTTTATATATGGTACATGTGTATATATATTTGACATTTATTGCTGGACATGACATTATTATAATGCATTATAAAGAAACTTTATAAAATTAACCATTACGTTAATATGTACATGTCCGGAAGCTGTTACATGCACACACCTACTCCCTCCCGATGACCAAGAGCCAATCTCACCTCACCCCACCACCACCTATACAGATTATTTCGCATTGTATACAGTTTATATCAACATAAGAGAGAGAGAGAGAGAGAGAGAGAGAGAGAGAGGGGGGGAGAGAGAGGGTTTACCTCCAAACAACTAGGTCATTTCGGGACTAACATATTGTTTAATCTTATTTCAATAATTCGCTTGCGCGTAGGGGTCTTTAGAAGTGGGAGGAAACCGGAGTGCCCAGAGGTAACCCATGAGGTTGAGAAGTCGCCCCTATATCCATGCCACATACGCTCACACCAGGGCTCGAAACCACAGTCGCAAGCCAGAGGTGGCCGGCCAGGTAGAGGTCGAAGCGTGGCACTCTAGACCACTAGGCCATCCCAACCCCCTATCAACATAAGTAAAGCACCATGTCTTCTTCCTAAATTACGTGTAGTTTGGCGCGACTAGAAGCATACCTGTGATACAGCCGTAACTCCGTCATACATGAGTGATTTGATCAGTTTACTGAATGTCTTTGTTGCGGAGGTTATCCAGAGCCATGTGGCATTTAGTTAAAAAGAAAAAAAAAATTTACAAACAAAATATTTGTAAAATTTCAAAAAAAGTTTAATGTTTAAAATAGAAATAAACAGTCTTACCTGTCTGGCAGTGGACATTGGATAAAATAGCCAATACAATCACAGACACATAGATCCACTTGTCAATATAATCAATCCCCATCTTCTCTCAGCTCTGCTAATTCCCGGTAAAACAGGAAAACACAGTACAGTCCCCTCTAACAACAAATCTCAAACGAAATTTTTATGTTGATAAAAAACCCGAACTTCCTTCCCTCTCTGAACGAAATGATGGTATAATCTATTATGATATTACTCTATTATATAAGTTCTGAGCGCCAAGACACGATTTTCTAATGTTGATCCAGGTGCTTCTGTTCAGTTGAGTTCGTTAAATCCAGGTAAATTTCAATTTGTCTTGAAACCATCAAAAGTTTGTTGTACCTGCCTCTCTGATCAGCTGAGATATGCGAGAAGGAAGATTAGCATTGTTTCCCTGCTTGTTGTCATATGAATGAAGACCAATAGGCACACCTCTGTACATCTAACTAACCATCATAATGCCTGTCCCATAAGTAAACTTCAATACAACTTAAGTTCCCATCATCATTTTCACAAGGGGTAAGTATGTCGTCTTTTATTTATAGAAAGATAAACAAACTACGGATTTTTTTTTAAAAATATACATAAATATGTGCTTCTGTCTTATAATAGATGAAATTTTAAAATAAATCTAGATTGAAAACATGTTCAAATGTTTGTTTGTGTTTTTATGCACCACCTGTCACCCCCACAATCAAATAATGGTCTGATCCATACCTGTATTACAAGGTAGCGAAACATCAAGTCGTCCATTCATAACCGAGTGAGTAACTTTAGCAGAGGGTTTTGTATCGAAAGTGGGTTCGTTCACTCAAAAGATAACTTTACACCCCCATTCTATTGTTGAGGGAATATTTGGGAAGATTAGGCCTTTCTCTTGGCTCTAGTGATTAAGTCCAATCAGGCGTTTACTCACAACGACAAGAGAACAGGTGAATGTATGAATATCAAGTCAATCAGTCTGTTCATAGTCGGCTTTACACCGGCTCTCACAAGGTGTGGACTCTGTCCACAACACCGCATCAATAAATAAATAGTTTTATACCAATATTTGTCCTAACAGAACGATTTGCGTTCAGACAATAGAAAAGTTTCTCCCGTTTCTCAAAAAATACCACGTTCGAACACGAAAAGGTGAAAGTGTGACATGTCGTAACGGTAGACAAGTGTGGCGTTCTAACACACGGATAACAGTTTTAAAATCCGAAAGCAAATAAATGTTCTTCTTTTGGTATAATACATTAACAACAAATGCAAATAACAATGAAGGAAAACTGTAAGACAAAACACAGACATTACTAACAATAAGATGCAATGATACACATTGAAATATAAATTGTGACCTAAAAAAGACATTATGAATATGAAAGCAGGTACGTGAGAAACAACTATGCAGCGTTGTATTACACAGTTTAGAAACTGGGTTAAAATTTAAAAATTTCCAGACAGTTGGAATTTAAACAGTAGCAGACAGTTTACCGCTGTACTTGACAAATTTTGGGGAATCTATAATCTGTCTTAGATTACCAAAATGTGTTTCAAAATCTGCTGGGGTGCAAACATTGATAATATATCGAATCCCATTTTACAACTTCTATCTATTTACAGTATGGGATAGATCGGCAGCTAAGTAAATTTAGGCACTGGGGCCTGTTTCATGAAATTTTAACTAAGATCAAATCCAAATTTTAGTAATTTGATTGGATAATATTGGATTGATTAAAGTGCTTAGCCAATCAAAATTGAAGTATCTACTAAAATTTGGATTTTATCTTTAGTTAACATTTCGAGAAACATGGCCCTGGTTTGCTTATCAGGTCTAGGTTATGCTCCCGGTGTTGACTGAAAAAGTTCATTAATGTTTCTGGTTGTGGTTCCTCCCTAGTCAATGGTGCAGCGCTGGGGATGGGGGGGGGGGTAATGTCTGGTCATCAGGTCGAATGGACCCAATGACAGCTGGAATTATATATAAAGGCAAATGTCCCTTATAGCACAACTGCAATTCGTATGTCCGTTTTTATTATCCCAGTATAGAAAAGTGGGCGTTAAAACCCCTTTTGTTTCATTTTACATCGATTAACAACACAATGTCAATGTTATTTAAATCTAGAGTTAGTTCATGTTGGAATTGTGCAATATTATTTACATTACGGGACGGAAAATAGAAAAAATAAATCAACATTGATAAAATATTTAATGGATTGCAGCTCACATTGTTATGCGTCACTTTATAATAATACAGGTTATCAATTTATAAAAAAATATATAAGTTCTAATCAAATAACGAGAGAGGAAGTGTAAATAGAGGTGTGTTTGTAATATGTAAAGATCTATATAATATATGCATCAGGTAGTATTAACCAACACACTCTGCCACTTATAGTTATAACAAATATACAGGCACACCAGACAACAGCTGCGTTTTTCACAGATTTGTTCGTCATCTTTTGCGGAGATGGTGCATGGGTGTGTCTTTAAACGGAGATTCGTGATACTTATGGAAAATGTGCTGTTTCTCTCTTTATTGAACAGCTTGGGGCATAGATGAAGGAAGTGAATGCCCCGAACACTAGCTACTGCCTACCCCCATCCCCACCCACCTACACACTTTTTTCTCACTTTCTGTGTCCTCAATAAATATCTAATTAATTTCTCAAGACAAGTTAATGTATCAAATTTTATGACATGTCAGACTTCTAGTGTATCATTACTAAAATAGACAAACTGACATCTACATAACGGTAAAAATCAACATACTTCGACTGTCATCACGACCAATAATATATATTGACCTTTGATATACCAGATAAAAATGTAAAATATGATTGAATTATCGTAAAACAAGGTGACCACCGGTAAGAAATACTAATTGAGACTTATAGCGACTACCTATCATATATACTAAACTGACATGAGTTAATCTCTGAAATACCTATGTCGTTATTCTTCTTCATCAATCTGTTTATCTATCTTGACCATTGAAGACAAACTGTAAAGTGACACACGACATTGTAATAACTGACCAGAGATAAATGATAGCAACCATGTAAACAGGCTTCGCCGCTACTTGTTGAACGTTTGATTAAGTACTTAATCAATTTGAAAAATGACAGTGGTCAAAAACTTCCAAATTATTTGATAAAGATTTGAAATTTTTTGAGAGTGTTTTCAGGGTTGCCTGTCGTCACAGGTTTACGAACAGATAGGATCAGTCATTCCATGTTGTTATGATTTGTTTTATTTAATTCAAGGTCCTACCTGTTAAATACCTATCCGTCAAAGTTATGCAAGATCTAAATCTGTTTATTACAGTTCTTTCTTTAGGCCTGAAATTTTATCTTAATTATTAATTAGACATTAATTAACTTATCCAGACCACAATGAACTCTCGATGTCAACGCCAGCCTTCGATATTGACTTTAACCCTATGAGATTATGCTTTTTTATCGTACTGACTTTAGTAATGATGATCGAGGCTAGGCGGAAATTACAATCGCTTAAATTTCGGTTCATAGTGGATCAATTTGACCGAAATTTTCAGCAAATTATTTTTACATTATCTATAACTATTATATTGAGAACTGCCAACTCTTTATCTAATCACCCGTAATGTATCTTTAAAGGGACAATCCCGATAACAGAGTCTCAAAAATTAAAGTCCGAGTATTTGTAAAATTTATAGACCAAAATATAAAAGCATGGTGTATTTTACATTGTCTGAAAATTTCAGCTGAAAATATTGAATCGTTTGGACGTGAACGTCAACACTGCTTATCCGGACACGTAACCCTTTTAAGATTTCGAGTCATTTTTTTCACTGGGTGACCTGATAATCGATTTACGTTTCTTGAGAGGTCTATACAGTGAATGACCCATGTACTGTACTTGATAACAAAAGGTAAATTTCACCTACATATTATTTTTATAGAAAAAAGTCTGGTTTTATCCTGATACTGTATGATACAAAGGTCTCCATTTCCAGATGCAGACTGTCGGGTTTAAGTTATTTACAAGCGTATCACAAATATCGGGTTAGTTGATCGGCCTTAGATAATGGGTTTTAAATGATCTTAACACAAAATTAAGCAGTTTTATTCCCCAAAAAGTTATCGGGATTGGCCCTTTAATTTAATTCGATAGATCGCAATTTTGAAATAAGGCGACTCGCGTAAAAAGGTATACAAACACCGGGCGATAGTAATTTCCGTTAGAATTGCCAGACAGTATTGTTTTAACAACATCAAACTATCTCTCAAGAAACCATCTTGGTCATGCAAAGCATTCCCTGCAATCACTTTCTTGTCGTAAACAAACGGAAGCTACACAATTATGTCCTGTGTTCACGATCTTATAAATTAACATTAAAGGATGTATAGCTCTATTCACCGGAACCTTAAAAAAAAATTAGGAAATTGGGTCTAAAATGAATGAATGAAATAGGGTTTAACGTCCTACTATAATGCACCTAATCTGGGCTAATCGAAAACGGGCATACGCCATACAGTGTGCTATGAGGGAAATTTTGCCCGGGCAGCAACTGAATTCCAACTGACAAGGGATCCTTTACGTGCACGCCAATGTGTACACGGGATCTCGGTTTTTCGACCCATCCGAACGACTAGGCAGCTGTCCTTGTCAGGCCCTCTTTCTGCATCTAGGTTCTAAAAGCACACATAAATTTAATACAAATGTGTATAAAGAGATTGTAATTTCTAATCAATTACGTCCGTTGAAATACGTGAATTATTTAAAATGAATGCATGTTTATAGTCTATTCTACATATTTTTTTATTATTATTATTTTGTCGTTTGTGAATCAGCCATTCTATTACTTCCGCATTGTCTTGTGGGGTATGTTTTTCTTTGTTCATTACAAATGGCACCTGGAACCATAGCATACACTACTCATGTGGTGATTTTAGAATGTTCACTGTCCTTAATATTGGATATTGGATTCCACTGATTTCAGGACAAGATAACAACATCGATATGGATTGAAATGGACCAATTATGAATTCTAATTCGTTTGTTTAATTTTAATAATTATTATTGGAAATAACGAGTTGGTGGATAAGTTCAATTAAGGTACCTAAAGTAATATGGGGATACCCAATAATAGAAAGATTACAATGTTTCGAATATTTGTATGGAAGACTTTGGCATATAAGTAGGCCTACTCTTGGTCACGGCTGTTGGGATGGAACCGCGGTAATTCGCTGGCTTGATAACCTTGAGTCTAGAGTTCGACCCCGGTTTTTGCATAGAAAGTATGTGGGCATTTTCCGATGAGGATTTGCCGTACGGATTGTATGTAAAACCGATATAATTGGCGAGAATGCAAAAGAACAACTGACATTTGGAATTCGAAATAAAACATGAGAAGGCGGGGCGCCGCTGTCCTTACAATGTTGATAAATCATTCTGTTGATAAAATGTCATCAATCAAGAAATTAATATTTTAATGTCTATCGAAAAGAAACTGAGGAGAAGTGCCTGAATGGGCGAAAGTGTGCTTAAAATTTTGTATCTAGCTGTCATGCGAAGGTATTTAGCGTTGAGTGATTGGGAAGCACCGGAAACGTCAACCAGAAAGCCATGCAGAAGTAAACCCACGACCCACTCCTTCTTACATAATAATCGGACCCATGACTATACTGCTGCAACCCATTCGATCACTTAATTACCCGCGGCGCGAAATAAACACGAGGAAAACAAGGCAAAATTATGTACAGGCTATAAACTGTTCCAGATGACAAAAACACCTGATGGATTATTATGGATTGTGGTAATGGTGTCCCTTTAAGAATATTGTAGTAACATACACGTATTCATGTTGTTCAAAGGTTGCCGTACTAGTCAATGAAAGTATGGGATACGCTATGGATGTTCTAATAAGATTAGATTATTGGCAATATATATCACGACTTTCTATTTATGGGTTATAAACAATAAACAGTTGATAAGTTAATTAAGCTATCGAAAAAAAAAAGAAACGAAATATAAATCTGTATTTTAATCAGATTGCAAAATCCGAGCACACCTATTATACATTAGTAACAGATAGGAGACGTTTTGGCCCTGAACTAATTTTGAGAAGAGCGCAACTCTTTTGCATTTTTGCGTATTGGGTTGAACGCATCGCAATCTACCTCCCTGTACCTTTATAGCGAAATTAGTTCTTTTTGGACTGTTCACACATATATTCCTTTGTGGGGCTTAACGCTTGCCTCAACCTTTGTTGGTATCGCAGACAAGCGTAATCAAAGAATGACTAAACGAGCATTCGATATCAGAGCAAAAAAAAAATGGCTATCGAAAATACCTTGGCCACAATACTGTGTCCGTATGGCGTCTGATGACGAGACATTTTTTCAGAAACTGCCATGGAGACTATATTGCCACTTGCTTGATGCTACGGTACATAGCCTGGTAATTTATAGAGTCACATTTGAATTACGTGTACTATGGTAATCGCGAGTAATGTTGTTCACCAGCACAGTACAAGATACAGAAGAAGACCTCAGTAGCGACAATGATGATGACTAAGACATTTGATCCGTGCTACATGACTTTTGTGATTACTAGCCGTGAATGCATTTTAAATTACCTTCGCAATGCTTTTTTTTTTATTAAACTTAGAACTTGTTGCGAAATAGATAACTGACCACCAGTAGCAGTTTAAGCTGCACCAAGGCCCGAGGCGGCAGTTGCTGGAGGGCCTATAAGGGCCTGTTTAAAATTGCGTGGGCAAAATTAATGTCGGGTCAGGGCCTATGCTGGTTCCCGTTGGGCCTAAACCACACACCCCTAACATTCATTGTCTATGCGTTTTTAATCGTATCAGACAAATTTAAAAAAAAATTTATACAAAATCTTTGGGCCTGAGGCTGCAGCCTCATCAGCCTCAATGATAATCCGCTACTGCTGACCACCTGTCTAGATGATACCACAAAGATGTCGGATATAGAGTCTTAAATGTAAAAACGGTCAATCACATTACCATTTCTGAACCAACTGGATATACATAAAACGCTTTTCACTCCGGTGAAATGGTGCAAAAGCATACAAGAAAAAGGACGCTGAGCAGATGGTATTGAATTTCTGAAGGTATTTCTGACCACAAAATTGAATATCTACAAGAAAAATGACGGTTTTCCTGAAAATCTGCCATTTTGGAATCCATTTTTACCGCCATGTCGAATTTCCGCCATCTCGGATTTGCGAAATTAATTTGAGAGACCAGAGGGAATTTAAAGACGTTAAAAGATGTATTAGAAGCCATATCCAACAGAAAGAAATGGTAATTAAGTGAAAATCCGCCATTTTGAGTTTCCGCCATCTTGAATTCTCGAAATAAATTTTGGAGAACAGAAATGAGTTGAGAGACCTAAAAAACCATACAAAAGACAATATTAGAAGCCATATCCAACAGCAAAAAGTGCGATTAATTGAAAATCCGCAATTTTTAAGCCAATTATCGAAACTCATTTTTGATACCAGAATTGAATTCAGCCGCCTCGAAACCCATATAAATGACATATTAGAAGCCATATCTTACCAGATACTGATTAGTTTTATGAGAAAATGCCCTTTTTTCTACTAAATTTGGCGGGCATTTCAAAAAATGGCCAGCACCAAGTGAAAAATTCGTTTTTTTAACAAAAAAATTATGAAATTTGTGATTTTTCGTATATTTCGCCTATAAAACCACTTTGCTTTTAAAGAATTTAAGAAAAAAAACTATTTATTATCCCATCCCTAATGGAACACACAGGGCCGGATTAACCACGTGGGGGGGGGCGGGACATATCAACTGTGTGGGGCCCCCATTGTTGTTTGTTCAAATTGTTCGTACTGACCGCGGATCGTACTAGTATGTACAAATACTCCGCCCCCTTGAGTGCCTAAGGTGTTTTCCTACAGGAATTTCTTTTTTTAAATTGGGTATAATTTCAGGGCATCTGAGACAATTTAGACATCTCAAAACATATTCACTCTACTTACACCTTCGGCCCAATGAGCTGAAAATGCGATTTCCATAATACATGCACCAAGGCTATGTGAAGGCTGTTTTGGCCATTTCCTATGTATTTTTTGACGGTACGCACGAAACTATCAGCAGTAAAGATAATTCAGCAAATTTTTAAACTGAGCATTATGTCAAAAAAAGACATAAAATGCAAGTAAAAGACAAAAAGACGTAAATGTAGGCAGGAAACATGTTCAGATTCTACATTCTGAAATACTATACTTTGATTACGTTAATTTCCCGGGAGTGGTTTGGCCCCACGCCCAGAAATCACATCGCGGGATGGGATCCCCTGAACTGGTTAGGACCTATTGATTTGTAGAGTCTCTATGTAATTTAGTTAATTGTAGGTCCTAACCAGTTTCTGGCCCCCCGAAAATCTGTTGCTACCTACCACTCCCGGGGACTCCAATACCCCTTACTGTCAAGGGGCCCAGTATCAGCCCCGGTACTGGTTGGCTCGGTCCGGGATAAAATATTAGTATGACCCAGAATTGTTTGGGGGGCCCCGGGGCATTTGTCCCACTTTGCCCCCCTTAGATCTGGTACCGCGAACACGATTCGTGTACCAATGGTAAAATGTTTATTTTGTCTTAAATATTGGATATCAGAAGCTCATCTTTTCCCTGTAAGATCATAACATCAATGTTGATTTAAATTGACAAATAATTCGTGTTTTCAATGTCAAAGACTTTGAATGATACTGAGAGGCTTAGCTACTTCAAACAGTCAGAAATGTGATATTTACTGGAAAATGCAAATCATGCATCGTTACTTACTTACACCACGATAATAACATTCACTTTCACAAGTATATCTCATCTAAATTCAATACCTAATACTAGTTTGAACCATGCTATTAAATCACGTTTATCTTTTAAATCTATATTAATTATATACCATTTGTTTAGGACTTCGAATTTTGTCTAATGGTTTGAATTGTTCGTTATTGGTTTTATTTTATTATCTTTCAAACTGTGTTGACTATATATATATATTTTTAAAACTGGACACAACATTACTTTCATGCTTTTTTTTAAGAGTTTGTAAATACAGCCGTTAAAGTAAGTAAATTCAACATTAACAAAACGCATGCAAAAATTTAATCCGAATATCAACTTACAAATCCACAACAGCTCGCGTAATACCGACGGATACACCCTGCCTTGTACAAGACACCACAAGGGATGAATGTTCAGGGAAAAACAACCATAGATTTATTTTTTTTAGATACTGGACTAATTTCTTAATGGAAATGGTTCTAGGATTACTGAACCGTTTCTGAATCTGAAATTAAAACTCCCGAGCTAAACCTTCAACTCAATATTGTCCATAATATTGTATTTGAAATTCAATGATGTTATCTTGTGGAAATATGGCATCCTAATCTATCCAATAAATAAAATCGAAGTGTGTATGTATGTGTGTTCGCCCATCAGTATCACGCTTCGTCGCCACGCCCGACCCACACCAGCATAACCCCATGAATTTGGGCCCCGGGAAAATTAGGCCTGGGCCCAGGTCGAATCATGCTTCGTCGTCGTACTATTTCACCCCCACAATTTGTTTGATGGAAAAGATGTTTTTATATGACTTTTTTAATTGGTCGATAAAAAATAGCACCACCATCAAGGCCAGATAATTTGAATACGTGTCTCCCCCACGGATAAACCCAGGGTATAGTGGAACGGAATAAGACCACTGGGGATCTCGAGGAGTATTTCCAGGCGAACACATATTATTTGGCGGCATTCAAAAGATTTTTTCACACGAAAGTTTACAGCACATCCCAAACATGTTTTAATCAAATTGGATCCCGCCCGCGTAAGCTTCAACTGATTTGGGATATTGTAACATTATTTTCGGTAATAGCTCGATGCATTGAACGAGTTGGTGAGGGCAGTGACACGCGATATCATCTGTATCTTGCAAATTAAACTATCTATGGTATTTAGTTTCACAAGATTTTCACAAAACTGCAAGAACAGGTTTTTTTTTTCTAATCTTGTTCTTGTAGATTTTGGGCGAGATTCAAACCTCAATGAATGCGTCTGTTCTCGTTCGGATGTTGTAAAAAGGGAGATAAATTTATTTTACATCCATAAGGAATCAGACTAGTAATTATTTGCCCATTGACTTTAATATTAAATGGCTGAAACATCGCAGGCTGTAGCTATTTGCTCAACATTCCGTTGGTTCCAATCTTCATAGGCACAATGGGGACCACATCGACAATCTGCTCATGGTAAATTTGTAAGGGTTGACTGACCGTTAGAATTTTTGCTACGGGGATTTGGAGTTGACTGGGGTGAAAATCTCATTTCCGACATTATGATTGCTCTGTAGAAAGACACTATACACCCCTGTCTGTCCGCTGTAATATCATCAGTATTACCACAAACTGCTCTGAAATTGCAAATTTGATCCCTTTTCTCCTATTCTACACCAAAAAGTCAACCAAAAGATGCAGTAAGAGGTGAGAAAAAATTATACGATAAATTGTCTATTTATAACTCACACTAGTCTTAGTCCATAAGGCTTCAACTCAACCTACCAATTCTGACATATAGATATAACATGTACCTGGTACTTTATAACTGTAATATAATTTACTGTACATACAAGGCAAGGTTTAAACTTACAGAAAACCGTAAAAACAGAAATTTATTGAACTAAACAAGGAATGTTTTCAATTGATGACATTGGAACAAACATTCACACTGTATAAATCAATTTGAATTATGCCTTCCATATTTAAAAACACATATTAACTTGTAATTATCACAATAAAACACAAACAATATTTACACCATCACCAGTAAAACCAGGCTTGTATAGATAATTTGTATACCAAAACTGTTCAAATTCTAAAACACTGCAGTAAAAACTTAATTCTAAGCACATACAAAATTTGATGAATAAATGTTACAAGACAGGGCAAGGATAACAGTGGTAATGGAACACTGATGAGTTTACTGTTCTGCTCCTAATGGGCTAATGAAGACGGGAATTTTATTTAAAGTTACATATTAATACATACATCATGTAATAGATAAAATTAATGGTTTTGAGTATGACTAGTCAATTGCTGCACAAAATATTAAAGGCTCTTTTAAAAAGTTCATTTATAGTCACTCTTAATTTTAATTTCTTATATTCTCGTATGGTTTATGTTCAAATTTATTGATGTAAACCATATTGTATTTAAATCTTTGCATTTAAAAACGACTAACTGCTGTCAAAATCACAATCATTATACTGTAACTTTAAACAATATCAGGGATGTTTAAAATCTCATGGCTTAATCCACACTAAAATATTATCAAAATAATTATTTAACATTTAATTAAGAAAAGATAATCAAAATGTCAAAGGTAGATAATCTTAATGGATGGATTTAATCTGAAAGATTAAAAAAGGGAACAATCAACAGATTTGAGCAAATTGTCCATATCCCATTTATAACATCTGCAGAGAATACCAAATGTTAACAAAGTTTTAATTCATCTTTATGAATACTGAATGAAATTGAACCATTTTTAGATTGAAATTCCTTTTGGATATTTAGCTATCAATATAATGTTGTTATAAGGGATTAAAAATCCCTAAAATAACCCTCAGAAAACTAAAAATCAGAAAATTTAAGTACCTTATAAATGGACAGATTCTATGAAATGCAGTATGAGAATTAGATTGCATATAAATATTAATAAAATAACTATCTAAGATATTATTAAATAATTTATTGTGTTTTTTCTTTCGTAGGTGATTTTGAACGCCGACAACAGCAGACCAATATGATTAAAGCTAGGAGTCCACCAACACCGCCTCCTACTCCTAGTATAATTTTACGGTTAGGTCCATTTAACTGTTTCTGAAATTTAAATTTTATAAATATATAAAATGTCCAATCTAGGTTGCAACTAGCCATACCTAATATATATTTTAGAGAATCAAATAAAACCCTATCCAAGCTCAATGGTACTGTTTCACAGAAATATAAAAAACCTATATGTGCTTGGTACTAAGTCTATTATTACCATATATACAATCCCCAAGTACCTTGATAGCTGTGTCTACTTGCTTGCCTTGTTGTTGGCAGGTATAACTTTGCAGGTGTTCAAGTACAGTTTGTTCTGTGCTTCATGCATGAACTAAAGTTAAGACTAACTAAAGTTAAGACCACAATCCCATCAAATACATAAACACTTTAAGTACATGCACATTATACTTACTTTTATAAATAATGCAATGTTCTCAGTAGCTTTGTCGCTGAAAAAATAAATAATATTTTTATATTTCACAATTTAAACATAAAAAAAATGAAAATGACATGGAAGAAATTGCATATTCTGATACTCAACATCAATATAATAACTGTTTTTTATGATTTTTAATTAGAAAACTTAAGAAAATATTCATATACTATTGATAACTAATTAATTTCAATGCCATAGACTTAATAATATAAGCTATGTTTTATGTGTTATTTTGTGGGGGCATTGTTACATTATAGTGTCATTAACTAAAATCAAATTTTAGAAACAGAAATATGGAACCCGGATTTTAGAAACCAAAATTTGGGATCACCTAGTACCTCCAGAAAATATTTCATAAAAATAAATAAATAAATAAATAAATAAATAAATTAAAATAATTAAAGAAAATAAATAAATAAAGTAAATAAAGTATATAAAGTATATAAATAAATAAAGCCTTAACCTTCATTGGAACTAAAACATGCTCTACTAATAATACATCAGAGTCACAGTACTGGTTGTTTACTATCTTGTGATACTTTAATATCATAAAATACGATTCTGATAATCTACCTCTCACCTGATAATTTTGTTTCAATAATAAATATAATTCTATGACCTTTGAATATCTAATCTGTGGCTGATTTAATTCTCGGTCCGTCTTTAGTACACTTTTTTTATAAATGCATAATCCACAAAATTATTTGTTTTAAAATAAACATTAACAATATCGTATTAGCTTGAAAACGTTGAGAATACTCTTCGAAACATCGCCTAAATAAATCAGTAGCTGTTTTCCATAAGTATGTGTTAGTTTAGTTTATTTAATATATAGTAAGTTTCTTTCTTAAGAAGTTGTTTGTTGGTAAGAACCTAATACATGTATATATATATACAAACATCTGTGACTCTGACTTACAAGGCTGTGGGTTCAAAAGGGATTTTTTCGGCTTTCATATTTCTGTACCAGGCTTGAACAAAAGACAGAAGAATCTTCACAGTATATTTATCTACTTCATGACGATACATTGTTCCTTGACGGAAACTGAAAAAGAAAATAAATGATTAAATTTGGGAAAACATAGACTGTATACAATCAATACTGGAAGCCAGTTTAGATGAGCAAAAATAAACATGTTTGCACTTGGTATGTAATCTATTTAAATTTTGATACCTTATATAACTCTTTTATACTTAACAATGAAGCATTCATATTCAGAAAAAAACTGTGGTTTGATTTGAGGAGTTCACATAGCTATTTATAGACTAGTTTAATACAGACAAGATGTTGCATTCGGCAAACCTCGACAGATTCCGGTGCCCTATATCTAGACTCGGCTGTATAATGAAGTCCGCCATTTTGGAACTATTTTAAAGGACCCGGATAAACAAGGTTGCCCCCAGGAGATGGGTGCCAGTCAAGTCGTCCACAAGCGAAGTCGTCCACAACCGTTGGTGGAGTCGTCCACAAGGCATTGGTGATGTCGTCAACAACTATAAGTGATGTCGTCCACAACTAAATATGTTTATAAATTTGTTAATGAATTTGTTATTTATGGAATAAAACGATTTACTTTGTTGTTTATTTGCCGGGAGAAAGGGTGACCACGCAGAAAAAACTATACTAATTAAAAATACATCGTGTGGACGACTCCAAAAAACGTATTACAATATCTAGAAATTATTTACGTTGTTGTTTATTTACCGATAGAAAGGGTGACCACGCAGAAAAAAAAACTATACTATTTACAAATACATTATGTGTCCAGAAATTATACTAAGTCGTGTGGACGACTCCACCAACAGGTGTGGACAGCTTAACCAGATATTGGGGCTTTTTTGTAAAAGCGGAACGTTTTCCTGTTAGAGTAAATCGGTAGTCGATAAGCCGCATCGCAAATGTATGGTCGTAGGTACATATCAATGACTATCATACATCCGAGTCTAGATGAAGGTTACGGAGAGTACCGGAATCTGTCGAGGTTTGCCGAATGAAGATGTTGGTTTCAAAATCTAAAATGATATACAATCTGGACCAGGACTGTTATATTCTAGTCTTGGTGTTTGTTATCTGATAAAATTGTTTTTTTTAAGAAGAGAGATAACTCTATTTAACAAATGTACAAGAGAGAGAGGTTTAATGTCCACTGGACACAAAAAAGGTCATTTCAGGACTAACATATGGTTTAATTTTATTTCAATAATTTGCTTGTGCGTAGGGGTCTTTAGCAGTGGGAGGAAACCTGAGGACCCAGAGAAAACCCACGAGGTTGGACAGGCGACCCTACTCCTTGTCACATACAACTAGGGATTAGAAACCACGCCAGTTGACTCAATGACAGACTTTATGATACATCCAACCCCCCCCAAATGTACACAAAATTTCTTGTGAAGTTCAAGTGCGAAACACTACGACATTGAATCCTCCTCTGTAAACTAAAGTCCATGATGCATTAAACCACTTCACCGAAAACCTACCTATCAAATACTTCAAAGTTAGAAATCCTGTCAATTATTTTACTAATAAACAAACTAAGAGAGAGAAAAGAGGTTTAATATCTGTTGATCCTGTTTAATTATCTAACCCTAACCCTTATGCATAGTTGTTTATCAATGATAGAATTATGTAGAAAGAGAGAGAGAAATGGGGTTTAATGTCCACTCAACACAACCAGGTCATTTCGGGACTAACATATGGTTTTAATTTCATTTCAATATTTCGCTTGCTTGTACGGGTCTTTAGCCGTGGGAGGTAACCAGAGTGCCCGGAGGAAACCCATAAGGTTTAGAAGGCGCCCCTATCTCCATACCACATACGTTCACACCAGGGCTCGAAACCGCAGCCGCAAGCCAGAGGTGACTGGCCAGCTAGAGGTTGAAGCGTGACACTCTAGACCACTAGGCCATCCCAACCCCCCGAATTATGTAGAACCTTGAGAAGACCAGCTATGTTAGTCAAGCAACCTTAAACTCCATTTACAGAAAAATCTAGGATCATACTCACAGCCTACATAGATGAAAAATTAATCATCTTCAGTGCAAATTTGAGACCATTTAAGCCCTATAAACCCAGATAACCGAAGTGATATACTTACAATATAGTTGAAGGACATTTAGTAATATCAAATCTACTAACAAGTTTAGGATTTTCATCTATATTAACCTTAGCTACATTGGTTTTACCCTTTAACCTGTAAAAAAACCAAAATAGTATACACAACAAGCTGGTGCCAGGCCAGATTCGCTCACATTTTGTAAGAGATGGATAGAGAACAAGATAAAAACAAACGCGATTTTTTGTTTAATCAGGGACAATAATCCAGAAAATTATGGCCTGAAATGTGCAAACATCAAAAGTTTCATCAAAATCGAATAAAAATTGTGACCTCTAGAGGGGCCACAACCTTCGTATTACACCTTCTACACAATTTTTGTCCAAAGAGTGGCCATTTTGTTGGGCAGTTTCATTTTGATTTTCCCAAAATTCTAATTCCACCTTCATTATGATGGAATGGTGATGTACCGGTAGTTAAAAAGCCCAGATCTATATTTTGTTTTATTTTTTATACTTTCGATGGCCTCAACTACATGAAGATCAGACCGGTTTTAGTGGGAGGTCGGGATGTCAAATATTTGATTAACCTTTCAGCGTTGATGTTTCTAGAGGAGTACCCACAGCTCAGTGTACCGCACGCCAAGAACTTGTGCAACAGACCAGTTCATTGGCCAATACATCACATCAACCAGAAGAAGGGTTATATATCAACTCTTCCAGATCCTAGTGTCGTGTAGAACAATAAAAGGAAAGAATCAGATCGACATTTTAAAAGCAGCCCAACAACACCCTTTAAAGGAGCTAAATCGCTAACATTTGGGACCTAGAAATTGACCCTAATGGGTCGCAAGGCATATAGTAATATAATCTGATTGTATATAAACTGATTTACATTAAATTGTTTCCGTTTTGGGTCTAATTTCATATCAGATATTTCCAGCGAAATACGGCATTAGTCTCAACCGAAAAGGTTTCTTTAGTGTCTGGTTATTCCAGTCTACCGCGCATGCCCTAAGATACGATATGGCCTCGTCGTTTAACAGGACTTGTGGAATATGTCTAGCCTTGTTCGTTCTGGTCACTTGTTATAAGTGACGCTGAAACACACTATGGTACACGATTCGTGTACCAACTGTAAAATATTTATTTTTATTTAAATATTGGATATCAGAGCCTACCATTTCCAGGTAAGATCACAACACCAATGTTGATTTAAATTGACCAATAATTCGTGTTTTCGATGTCGACGATTTTGGACGATTTTGAGTTACGGACTTAGGTCCTTTAAGATACAATGTTAAAAATTTAAAATAATTGTGCACTTAAGTGGTTTTAGGAAAGTGATTATCACTCAAAATGTTTAACATCTTAACTAATCAATACCATGTACAAGATATATTGACATCTGTCACAATAAGTGTGTGTTATAAGATATATGTATGTTTGAAATTTGATGAATATTTTCCTAGTGTCGCAACAGATGTGAAAATGTAACAGGTTGTGTATTTGTGAGTACATATTGTATATACCCTAATGGCATTCGACAGACTGTATATGGAAAGTTGTAGGTTAGAATACCGGTAGGGATTATACCTGTAAAAGAAACAAGACATATAAAGAATCCTATCCCAAATACATCGACAAGGGAGAGAGTTAGAAAAATTTGGTTTAAAGTCCACTCGATATAAACTAGGTTATTTCAGGACTAACATATGGTTCAGCTTTATTTCGAAAAAATTCACAATTGGAGGAAACTGAGGGCACGTAGAAAACCCACTAGGTTATTTCGGGAATAACATATGGTTCAGTTTTATTTCAAAAATTTGCAATGGGAGGAAACTGAAGAGCACATAGAAAACCCACAGGGTTGGACATGCCACCCTTAACTTTTGTCGCATACAAGCTGTAAATCTGAACCATGCCACTTGACTCAATGATCTACAGTGCACATCCCTCCAATTTATATTTAAAAGTATTAATTCAAATGCTTATTAACCTGACAGCTACTGTTTCAAATGCTGTTAAAGATGAACTGCATGAATCTTTATAGCTGAAATAAAAAACATAGTTTGACAGGCAACAAAACATATGAACCAAGTCATCTGAGCTCAACAACTAATAAAATCGGCAATACTTGAAGTTCCTAAGGTGCTAATCAAAAATGATATGTCACAACAAAAGGGAATACCCTTTGAAGTTATCATTAAAGATTTTAAAACAAAGGGACATTTTGGAAAATACTGAAAATTAAAACAAGACCCCTATCTCAATATTAAAACTATATACAGATTATTGTAGCATCTATTGTGCTACAAAGAAATGTAAATGGTGGACAACCATACAGACAGAGGAGACTGCCATGCGGCCATATAAAAATAAATAAAATATGCCCATATATCCTGAATTAGTTTTTGAAATCGGGTATTTGTGTAAAATTTATAAATCTTTCAAAATCATTTTTGCATATACATTGAAGATCATGAATCATAATGTTTGTCATCTTGTCAATACTAACATTACTTAAATATGGATGATTCGTTCCTTCTTGGTGCTTAACATTTAACAAAGGTGAAAGAAATTTAACTGTCTGCATGTCCTTGATTAAAGGCACAACCATGCCTTTTAAGTGTCCAATAGTGCTTTTAGGAACCATTCATAAAATCATTCGGAAAGTGTTGGTCCTGGGTTCAAGAGGATAAAGAAATGCCACTAATCTTGTTGATTAATAACAATGGGTATATTTATAATGTGCTATATCCACAAACTAAGTTTTTACTCAAATCGCGACACAATAACTATCCCATGTCTCTATGATACAGGTAAACCTGATTTCCTCCCTTTACAACTCTAAGGACGTACTCGATTGAACGTTACGGAATTGAATTCTCTCAATTCCAAAAATAGTGTCAATCGAGTGAAAGGGAGAGTTTTTGAGTACAGCACATGTGCCAACTGCATAAAAAATATCTCAACCAATTATGACAGCTGAAACATATTTGTTACTTTAAAAACGTCACAGTTCTTTTCACACCACCTCAGCTTTCGTGACTGACAGAGCTGTGACAGGACTGAATTCTGCGTCACTTGATTGCAATTCTGTCAATTCTGGACTTTAATTTGAATCGAGCATCCCCAAAGAAAGAGCTCCAACATATGCTGCTTCAAGGAGCGCAACAGTTTTTTGTGTAATACATACACCATCCTACCGGTTCCCATTTACAGCTTGGTAGTTTATGGACACAGTCTAGTCTGTGTTGCTAAGAAGACTGATTTCTACTAAGAATTTGATATGGTTTGCTATTAAAGAGTTTGAGTGTAAATTATAAGAAGATACTTACAATACAACCAACCAATCACCTGTTGTACCACCAGTTATAGCTTGTGTTTGATGTTCAAATGTTAAATCAACTAATATCTTAGTAGCTACTTCCTGTGCTTGTATTAACCACTCAGATAATTCTTCATCATTTATATCACCTAGAAAAAAAAACATTTATGTAATTGTAACTTTAATGTTAAAGTTATTGGTTTAATTCCAGTGTTGACCAGGAAAGTTTAACAAGATTTTCCATTGCCAGTGGTACATGACGAAGGCTCTTGCCAGGAAATCTGTCTAGTCTTTCAGATAGGACAAAAAGCCAAGGGCCTGTGTTTATCATGAAAGGTTTGAAATCAAAAATTGCAAGCTATTAGCAATTTTCCTCAGAGCATACTGCATAATGTGTGATGTATTAATCAGCCCAGTTTGTGTGGAAAAGAAAATGGCTTGGCTCATATAATCATTGATTTCATTGGATTTTATGTGTTGTTTTGTTTTTTGGGATGACAACATGTATTCGTTGAACATTTTAAATTCAACGGATCACAAATAAATAGACCAAATGAATGAAACATAAGGGATAAAAAGGCTTTTGTTTTTCTGCATTCTATGTTTTAGTGAAGACTACTGTAGCCCCCCTGGTAGAAAGGCAAAGTATTATCATTTCTTGCCACATGATAGATGCTGGATAAGTGAGAATATTATCTTTGAATGCTGTCGCTGATGAAGGGGAATTAACTCTATTTAACAAATAAAATAAAATCTCCATACTAACCATCGTACGGTACAGGAGAATTATCTCTGTTAAATAAAACACTGGGAAATTCAGTGATACCAAAACTATTAGCTAATACTGTATCTGTTGACTGGACTACCTTCAAATCTGCAATAAAATTTTTTTTTTATAACAAGCCAACATTAACAGTGAGGCTGATGTCCCCATACCAGCCAAAATCCTGAAATAATTAGATGACACATATTAATTAATTGCATGTTTATCTTTTTCAAAAGTATCGAGCAATCAAACTGATTATAAACTCTAAACTAAGTTCCATCACTCTTTATCAGATAGAATCAAAGTCAATGAAATTGCTTGGCTGTGCTTAGCTTTAGCAGGAAATGTTAATCATTGAACTCAGTCAAGACATTCACCTAATGTGGGAGAGATATGTGTTCATTTTGGGACTTACATATGGTTCAGTTTTTTTCAAAAATTTGCTTTCGTCTAGGGGTCTTTAGCAGTGGGAGGAAACGCAAGGACCCAGAGAAAACCTGCAAGGTTGGACAGGCAACCGTCCTCCTTGCCACCTCCAACCAGGGAATCAAAACCACATGACAAGACTATTCATTACAGATTCAATTGATTTCAAATTCCAATGCCTGCTTTTTACTGGTGGCAACCAGCAAGTGATTATTTAAATAAAAAATATAAATCACCTCCATTAAAACCAGTTGGTGCTGTATATGTGCTAAACAATTTTTGAATATCTTCACTTAGAGGTTTTGATTGATCATCTGGAAATAGAAAACAGTATCTAGTCAAAATAGGCTACACATAATTCACAGTATTCTTAGTTCACTGGTAAACAAAGGCTGGACATAAGAGACAGTCTCACCAAATTCACATAAAAATGAATGACCAGGCTCATCATTTCAAGTTAGTTAAAAGAGGCTATGGCATGCAATTAGGAACTTGGATGGTTCGATGATATGTTGACCTGAGAAATTATAACAACACATCAATAGCTTAAAATGACTTGACTTCTTTGATTTTCCGGCGCGGTTTCCCCTTGTCAGTGTTGCAGTATGGAGGGCCTAACAGAGACAGCTGTCTAGGCATTCAGTTGGAATTTGATATAAGTCAAAATTTCCCTCATAGCACACTGTATAGGTGCATAACACTAACAGTAGGATGTTAAACCCTATTTCTTTTTTCATCAAACTAACAGGGGGATCACGTGGCTAAGCATGTGAGGTGCTTGCTCACTAGCCTGGAGGTCTGGTGTTCGATCCCTGGATTTGCTTAAAAAGTTCATTAAAATTTCGACTTCCGGAGTGGTTTCCCCTTGTCCAGCGCTCACGCTGTCGATCGCCATTTCCGCCAATTGCGATAAAAATATAATCTTGGCGATAAAATATTCGATCTGGTGGATATTTGGGCGATAACTTTTTCCTACATGGCGATTCTTTTTCACCTTTGGAAATATTTTTTTCTAGTCATAATGACAAAGCGTTGGTCCATTGCGCTCGGTTGAATGACAGTGAGTCAATTAACAATCAATTAGGTATCAATAGACCTATCTTTTGTCTCTTGATCAATCTCAGATGAGTGTTGATAAGTATATACGGTAAGAGTAGTGATAAACTAATTAAGAGACAAAAGATTTAATTATTTGTTTTAAATACGAATCAGTGGCTTTTTTATGGTTTGTATATATTCAAAATGGCGGACACGGTGTGGGTGAACAATCCTCGATTGATTTGTTTGTGATTTTTGAAATTATGACGACTGTATGATATATTTCTTACTGAAGTTACCAGTATGTGAATTTGTTGAAATTAGATACTCTTAACTTGTCCGAAGAAGTGATGGCATTTCACAATTATGTTCAATTATCTGATTTGTGTGATGTATCTATTACTGCCATTTGTAAATTTGCCTTTAACCTAAGACAACATATTTCCAAACTTGTTTGTGATATTAGTAAGCGTTTGCTCACAATTCCTGTTACAACTGCAGAACGTGAAAGAGGATTTAGTAGACACATTATATATATATAAAAAACAAATACCGCAATTCATTAAAAACCAATACGCTCTGTAATTTAATGGTTGGCTATACTCAGCAGTATTCGAAAGGTGGTTTCGCCGGATTTTAAAAAAAACTTCAAAAAATGTGGTTCTGCAAAGCAGAAAAGGATATTGTAATTTGTAATAGACTATGTACAGTATAAATTGTAAATAAAAATTACTGAAAATTTTAACTTTTTTTGGCGGAAGAAATATATGGCTAAAAAAATAATAATTAAAATTGGCGGAAAAAAAATGGAACCCAGAGTGAGCACTTTCCTTGTCAGTGATGCAGACTGAGGGACTGACAAGGACAGCTGCCTAGTCGTTCGGGTGGGAAAAAAAACAGGTCCTGTGTACACATTGGAGTGCACATAAAAGATCCCTTGACAGTTAGAATTCGGTTGCTGCCCAAGCAAAATTTTCCTCGTAGCACACTGTATGGTGTATGCCCATCTTCAATTAGTCCAGGTTAGGTGCAGAAGCCTAGGACATTAAACCCCATTTTTTTCATTCATTCATTCATCAAACTAACACATCAGATCAACCCAATTCAATATTTCATTTGACCTAAAAAAAAATCAAAACTAAAAAGGCCCTACCATTAATCAGTGAGTAACTGACAAGTAAACAATCAATTTATCAATTAAAATTGAAGCACAAAATAATTTTTATTTAATTACGTAATTGAAGCAGTGACATCTGGAGTATTATTGATCAAGTATTGAGTTAACAGTTCTAATATGTCAGCAATTTTAGTCTATCGACTAAGATACAACATTTTCTTTCAGAAATCCCAGCTGTTGTGTTAAGTTAGCTTACTAACTGTGGATCAATAAGCTGAATCACTATCACATATTTGTACAAAACACAAAAATTCATAGTACCGGTACATTTATTAAGCCAGATATTAAAATAAATCCAGCATTTTTATTAACATCAATGTAGCTTAAAAAAGGAGCTAAATGGCTAACATTTGGGACCTAGAAATTGTCAAAAGTGGGTCGCAACTCGTCTCATATAATAATGTAATATGAATGTATACAAACTGATTTACATTCAATGGTTTCCGTTTTTACTCTAATTTCAACTCAGTTTTGTTCTCCAAAATAAGTCAGCAGTGTCAATCGAATGGGAATTTCTACTGTCTGGTAATTCCATTTTGGTTTAGTGCAATATGTTTAGCCTCGTTCCTTTAGTCTCTCAGTAGAACTGGGGCTGAAACGTATTAGTATGGTACACGAATGGTAAAATATTTATTTTGTCTTAAATATTGGATATCAGAAGCCCTGTTTTCCCAGTAAAATCACAGCATCAATGTTGATTTAAATTGACAAATAATTTGTGTTTGCAATGTTGAAGATTTTGGATGATAATGAGTTAGAGACTTAGCTCCTTGAAATAAGCTTGAGAAATAATTAGTATGAAAATTTATGTAATAAACAAACAATATCATCAGGACCGGGACTGCAAATGCTTAAAGGACCTAAGTCCGTAACTAAAAATCCTCCAAAATCTTCGACATAGAAAACACGAATTATTGGTCAATTCAAATCAACATTGATGTTGTGATCTTACCTGGAAACGGTATGCCTCTGATATCCAATATTTAAAACATAATAAACATTTTAACATTGGTACACGAATCGTGTACCATAGAGCGTTTCAGTGTCCCTTTTAACAAGTGACCAGAAAGAACGAGGCTAAACTCATACCGCAACTCCTGTCATCTGTCAAACGATGAGGCCATTTTTTATCTGGTGGGCATGCGCCGTAGACTAGAATAACCAGACACTATAAATACTTAATACGGTTTGGACTCATGCCGTATTTCGCTGGACATAACTGATTTGAAATTACAGTCAAAACGGAAACAATTTAATGTAAATCAGTTTATATACAATCAGATTATATTATTATATGCCCTGCGACCCATTAGGGTCAATTTCCAGGTACCAAATATTAGTGATTTAGCTCCTTTAATTTACCAAATCACAACTGTCAGGTTCTCTGGGGTTTTGAAACATATTATGAACATGCAATTTATACAAACACCCAAAACAGCATTCCCACATCTAATGATCATTTTTTGTTTGTTTGAAGGTTTTTATTATATAACTTATAAGCCAGGGGCCTTTAAGATAAATGTATTCATAAGTTAACTGGATAAAATTGAATAGGCTAATAACTGATATCTTTGCACAATTCAGTACGCCAAACTATATTTTTTGCATGTTTGACGTGGTGTTTTACATGAGCTAGACGGATATGTATCCAAAATCCATTGGCATTAAGTTGCCACGGAACCGCCTAGTCGTTCGGATGGTCCTCTAAGCGGCGTGCATTAAAAAAAACATTGACAGTTAACGGACATAATTCCCTTCATAGCACAATGTGTCCGTCTTTGGTTTATACAAGTGGGAATTTAAGTAACCATATCATTCATGCATTATTTATCCCCACCACACCGGTTTACTTTAATACTTACAAAACAAAACAAGTACACGTGGATTGGCTTGCGTGACAGCGGCCCAGTCTGCAGTAGAAGTTTGGTCCTGGCACACTGTGCTTTCAAGGTATGCTGTAATCAGCAGGAACAATGCGCAAGTTTTCATGGTTGTACTTGTAGTTCTTAGTCCACGCTTCATAGTGAGGATGGTGTCAAGAACTGTGCCGAATCTTAAACAGCAGCCGGCAACAGATGCACCGTATTCAACCTCGTCAAACTCGAATCAATTTCCCGACAATATTTACTGTCTGGAAAAACAAGGCTATATAGAGTTGACACCATTCGGTATACCTCGGTTTTAATGGCAATAGCAGGTGCCCGTTAGAACTAGTGCCCGTTATCCATGATCTTATAGCGTGGGGAATGCTATAGCTGAAGGTTCTAATATTATGCGAAGAAACTATGTAGTTTGAGTGGGTAGGCAGACTTAAAATTCTAGGGAGGCGCGAGAGGTATTTTGGGATTTTTGGGGGAAATTGCTGTATCCTAAGCATCATTTTCTAGTAGGCCTATATCTACAGGAGTAGCCTATACCAAAACCCGCGGTGGCAAGGGAATAAGACACTGGCTCGTTCACATCGGACACAAAACCTAGGTCATGTGTTCACGTAGGCGTGCACGTAAAAGAGCCCTTGACAGATGGAATTCGGTATACGAGTAGCCCGTATCGCGGCTGTTCCAAGCAAAATGTCTTTCGTACAGCACGTACACTGCAGTGCATGTCGATGCAGAAAAGTATAGAGCGTAAAACTAATCTAAATTTCATTTCATTTCCTATAATAGATACATCTGACGGCTAAAATATAGTTAGCCTACAATACTTGGCTGTACATATTATATGGTATATGGCCATGGGAGCCCCGGTGGCTAAACGAAAAAGACGTTGGCCCACAAACTTGGAGGTCTTGTACATAGGCGTACGGGCTCGATGACAGTTAGGGGGGCAGAACCCGAAATGCCCGAAAAAAAATCGGGTTTACAGACAGCGGCGCCGGTCTTCCTCGAGAAGCGAAGAAACGGAGCTTACCTTGTATGACCCCACCCCCTCCCCTTCAAAGAAAATTTTGAAAATTTAACTGCCGCAAACGCGTTTTCCTGCTATTCCAGCCTCGGTATACAGAAACTTCAATTTGGTCCAATATAGCCTACCTGGGCATGGCTGACCCGAATTCCAAACAACCAATCAATTGTTCGGCCGCGGTACGGGGGCCTCACCCTCCCAGAGAAAATTTTGAAAATTCAATTACCGCAAATGCCCTTTCTGCTATTCTAGCCCGTTTAAGCAACTCCAAAAGTATCCAATGGGGTTTTAACCGAAATCCCACTCTGAATTCCAACCTTCCAATCAGACTGTTGCATCTGCATTCACAAATTATAATCGATGCCCGAAAAATGTCCCACAAAGTAGAGTGGCTCTAACCAAAATGTTTTAATCCATAGTCAACTCAGTACAAATTCGTGATATTCAATTACAAGGAAAGTACAATTAGTGTTTCATTAGGGCTAGAAATACAGTTCGGGTTTATAGACAGTGGCGCAGGGTTTCTGACTTTGTATGGGCCCCCAGCTGCTATTCCAGCCCATAAAGTTAGTGTTTTATTAGATTTCGGGCACTTTATTTTGCTAAAAATGTCTCACTTTTCCCGTCTGCCCGAAAAGTCAGCTTGCCCGAAAGTTAGGGGGGGGGCAATTGCCCCCCCCCCCCGGCTCGTACGCCTATGGTCTTGTACTGTTGACCGAGAAAGATTATCGAGACGTTGTCGGTGGGTCTGGCAAGGGCAACGTATAGTCATTCGGATGGAACAAAATATTAAGGAGCTCGTGAAAGAACCCATGACAGCTGGAATTCGATACAAGAGTAGGTCAGACTATAGTTGGTCAGATATAAGATGAAGCCATTGTGCCACTGCCCTGACAAAAATTCCCTCATAAAACACTATGGGCGTATGGCCATCTTCATTAGCCCAGTCAGTTCAGAACATTAGGACGTTAAACCCTGTTTTATTTCATGTGATGTATATATGTAATCTTTAAGTGGCATTTAGCGATTGGGAAACACATTAACAGAACACAGTTTTTATGGGAATCAATCACTGGTTTATTCACAAAGCACGACGTTTCGACAAGTATCCTCTTATCGTTATCAAGCACAATGACATTTAGTAAACTTTGGACAAATATATAGGAGTTGCATGGTGAAGCCATTTACATAGATTAAATAACAAAACAATAAGGGTAAAAGATTAAACAAAACAATTAAGCAGAAAAAAACAGAAAACAAAACCAGTTGTAAACACTTATAGATTAAGCAGTCCAAACAAGGAGATAGACTTAACTAACTAGGAAGCTCTTCAAAGGGAGCCGTCAACATAATAAAGATGAGACCATTTACCAATAACTATTGTAAGCCGCAACATTGCCCCATCACAGATGACTGAATAAACAAGATAGGTGTTGAATATGTAAAACACGGGTGTGAGTAGATTAGTTATGACAATCAGAATATAGATTAAAGATTTAAAAAATATAACCACCAAAACATTATTATAGTCACTAATTATGCAGTGCCAGAAAGAGTGAAATTGACCAATATATTCCTTACATATATATTCAAAAACCTAATAATAAGTCCATTTTCGGAAAACATAAATAAATAGATGAACAACATAACAATAAAGTCGATATAGTTGATGTGTAACAGCATAGGGATAGTTAAATAATAAAGACAGTTTATAAGGCTGTAATGGATAGTAACTTTTAAATTGTGTTGTTTATTCTGATGACCTCGTCGTATGCCCTTGAAATGTGAAGCCCCGTGTCCCTATTGAGTTCAGGTGAATATCTTCTAATGTTAATTGCTTCTAGTATTTTCCTCGTTTTTCTATTCAGTTGGTTGGCTGTTAGTATCTGCACCTCGTTCCAGTCAACTCTGTGCTGCGGGTGGTTCTGTAGATGCTCCGCTATAGCCGAGTTGTTGGTAGCTGCTTTGGATCGGTGTTCTGATATTCGCTTGTCGAGTGGTCGCTTAGTTTCTCCAATGTATGAAAAGTCACACGTGCAGTTCACTTGGTATACAACCCCTTTAGGCTGGGTGGGAATAGTTGGTTGTTGTTTACCATTAGCTTTGAGTATCTGTTTCAAGGTTGTAGGGACAGAAAATGTAGTGTCGATGTTGGACATCTTGAGTAGCTTGCTGACTTGATATGTTAGGTTCCCATAAAATGGCAAAGTTATTCTGATCATCTCTGTTGGTGCTTTTTGTTGATCTCTATTGATGTTGTTGGTCATTGCCAACATAGAGAAAGGGTTATGCAAGCTAGCACCAGGGGGTAAAGTTGAGTTCCTTCGCCACCAGATAGCCAATCTAATAATGAAATCAAAGACAAAGAAGAACTCCTACAATATCACCAAAGGCGAAACCAGAGCCATACAAGATCTGAAGAAAGACAAGTCCATAGTCATTATACCAGCTGACAAAGGCAAATCCACTGTAATCATGAACACGGACGACTACAACTCTACTGTGGATCAACTACTCAAAGATACTACTACCTACAGAAAGATACGGAAAAATCCAACAACAATATTAGACAGACAATTAAATGATAAATTAAAAGAACTATGTGACACTAAACAGATAACCAAAGACCTTTCCTACCAGTTGAAACCAAATCATCCACGTCCTCCATACGCCCGAGCTACTATCAAAACCCACAAGAACCCGATTAAGGCCAGATTGTTAGTTTGTTCCAGAGACTCTGTCTTTTACAATGTTGCCAAACACCTATCCAAGCTTCTCGCCCCCTTAGGAACTTCCTCTGCCTCCTTCATCCAAGATTCTGGTGGTTTTTGCAAGAAAATAAGAGAAATAAGCCGCCCTGGTAGAATCGTGTCATATGATGTAGTTGATCTTTTTACTAATGTGCCCCGTTTAGAAGCCATTGAAGCCCTCCGCTCCCGCATAAACGATCTTGAAGTACCCCTGGAAACCAAATTATCTACAGACACCATCCTTGAATTAACCACTATGTGCCTCGATTCTACATACTTTACATGGGGAGATGACCTATACAAGCAAGTCAGTGGCTTACCCATGGGCAGTCCCCTTTCACCATTAATTTCCGAAATATTCATGACTCAATTCGAAGAATGTGCCCTCAGTACCTCACCTATTACTCCCATTACTTGGCTTCGCAAGGTCGATGATACGTTTGTAGTACTAGAAGAAGATGATGACCCAATGTCCCTATTAGACCACCTTAATAAACAGCATCCCAGAATAAAATTCACCATTGAGACAGAGAAAGATGAATCCCTACCCTTTTTAGATGTTCAAATAGTTAAAGTAAACAACCAAATGAAAACGAAAATATATCGAAAACCAACCCATACAGATCAATATATTAATTACCATTCCAGCCACCCCCACTACATCAAAAAAGCACTTATAACCACCCTAGTACGAAGAGCCATAAGCATTTGTGAACCAGAATTTCTGCATGAAGAATTAGAACATCTACGCCATGTGTTTTGCAACTTGAATAATTATCCCCAACCCCTAGTCAATAAGCAAATCAAAGAAATAACCAACAACATCAATAGAGATCAACAAAAAGCACCAACAGAGATGATCAGAATAACTTTGCCATTTTATGGGAACCTAACATATCAAGTCAGCAAGCTACTCAAGAAGTCCAACATCGACACTACATTTTCTGTCCCTACAACCTTGAAACAGATACTCAAAGCTAATGGTAAACAACAACCAACTATTCCCACCCAGCCTAAAGGGGTTGTATACCAAGTGAACTGCACGTGTGACTTTTCATACATTGGAGAAACTAAGCGACCACTCGACAAGCGAATATCAGAACACCGATCCAAAGCAGCTACCAACAACTCGGCTATAGCGGAGCATCTACAGAACCACCCGCAGCACAGAGTTGACTGGAACGAGGTGCAGATACTAACAGCCAACCAACTGAATAGAAAAACGAGGAAAATACTAGAAGCAATTAACATTAGAAGATATTCACCTGAACTCAATAGGGACACGGGGCTTCACATTTCAAGGGCATACGACGAGGTCATCAGAATAAACAACACAATTTAAAAGTTACTATCCATTACAGCCTTATAAACTGTCTTTATTATTTAACTATCCCTATGCTGTTACACATCAACTATATCGACTTTATTGTTATGTTGTTCATCTATTTATTTATGTTTTCCGAAAATGGACTTATTATTAGGTTTTTGAATATATATGTAAGGAATATATTGGTCAATTTCACTCTTTCTGGCACTGCATAATTAGTGACTATAATAATGTTTTGGTGGTTATATTTTTTTAATCTTTAATCTATATTCTGATTGTCATAACTAATCTACTCACACCCGTGTTTTACATATTCAACACCTATCTTGTTTATTCAGTCATCTGTGATGGGGCAATGTTGCGGCTTACAATAGTTATTGGTAAATGGTCTCATCTTTATTATGTTGACGGCTCCCTTTGAAGAGCTTCCTAGTTAGTTAAGTCTATCTCCTTGTCTGGACTGCTTAATCTATAAGTGTTTACAACTGGTTTTGTTTTCTGTTTTTTCTGCTTAATTGTTTTGTTTAATCTTTTACCCTTATTGTTTTGTTATTTAATCTATGTAAATGGCTTCACCATGCAACTCCTATATATTTGTCCAAAGTTTACTAAATGTCATTGTGCTTGATAACGATAAGAGGATACTTGTCGAAACGTCGTGCTTTGTGAATCACCCGAT